>JAFELO010000007.1:71860-136977 GCA_017140195.1 Eumaeus atala | reverse complement strand
CGTTATGTCAAGAGGAATCTTGTTTCAGAAACTATTGTGTTACTCTCAAAACACGCGAGCAACCATTCTTCGCTTACTATTCTGGCATCACCTACCAACTCTCTTATAGTCTCCAAGTCCTCTGCAGCGGTCTCCTTGGGTATCACGACATGAGTCAAATTAGGAGATGGATCCGACACCGCCGCCTGGTACAGTCTCGCCAAGAGTCGGAGTCGGGGGGTTCTGATGTACATGGTGCAGGGACGCAAGTATGATAAGCTTTTGTCGCCGTCATACAACTCGGCGTCAATTTCTAGTTTTTCCTTCCTCGTTAGGTAGATGGGCGGCTGCAAGGTAGAGTTTTCGTACGGTGCTTTAAAGCGCTTGAACTACTATTTCGTACATTCTTTATGTTTTTAAGTATATTATTATTGTTCCATAGATATGGCCGATGGATGAAGAATGAAAAATTTCACTAGTACCTACTACCTCCAGCACAGTACATCGGAAATGTAATTGAAAGACTAGGAATGTAGAAAGGTGTCATCATCCCAGCTGCATTAACCAGAAGTGTACCATTGTTGGACATGTCTATGTAGAGCCTCTCGAGGAGAGCGATACAAGTCACGGCCACAGGCTGCTTGTATCCAGTGGTTCCACATGACATTGATCAGGTCATCGGTTGGCGAGACGTTTAACACTGCGCCTATAGGGCGCCGTCAATCAAGAGTCTTTCTTTCCGAGGGCCTAGCGATTGTCGGTTCTGTGAGCAATGCATTTGCCACTCCAGCTTACTTATTTTCTGAACTACGTATGATCCTATCTCACAGAAGATAACGAGCGCAGCTCTATACCACGCCGAGTGGCTCCGAGCTATTAAGTAGTTCGCGGCAAGTATCGGATCCGTATGTTAACACTTGTAACACTTTGATCCAAGACTTTATACTTTAGGCTCTGTGGTGTATGGCAGAAAATTAAGTAACTAGTAGATGCACCTAATCGAAATGGAATTGTCGAACTTATTTAAAATTGAAAAAGGAACGTATGATCAGAAACAAATGACAAACCTCTTTATCCATTTTATCGAAACATCTTTTCAGCGTCTCTATATCTGTGGCCTCCGTGTAGCTGTCACCATATTTGTCATACTCGTAGGACAGTCCCAAACGAGTCTCCTTCTTTATAGATATCATGTCCACCGGCGCCAGGTGGCAGGGTGTGTCGGATATAGGCAGGGACCTCAGCCAGGCCGTAGGCAGTATATCATGGGCGCCGGTCGCGATAAACTTGCGCGCGTAAGGTGTGCGTATACCGACCACGCTACACCATGTATCTGCACCTATAGCACACATTAACATTAGGACCCCGAGTCACTTTACGTTAGTGACAGGCAAAGAGATGGAGAGAGAGATTTCTCCGGTTGTGGCTGTATTCGCTCGCACGCAATGTAGCCTCTAAAAGACAAAACCAGGTTGTACTACCTATAACCTATATCTGTGCTAAATCGCAACTAAATTCGAGTACTACTTTTTGCGGGAAAAAATAACATACATACATGATACAACTTTCGCATTTATAATATAAGTAGAAGCGCCGCGGTTTAGTCTCCGTAAACTTGTATCGTAAATAATCTATACCCTAAGACATCATTTATAAAATTTATTTTCCAGTTAATCCAAAAGAGGCAAAGATAAGTGCCATATTTCATCCAAGTCCGCTCTATAGCTTTCGCGTTGAACTAGAAATATTTATATAAATTGTGCATTTATAACATTAGTAGGATTATGAATTTTATACGTATGATTTAATATAACAAAATTATATAATTTACTAAACTAAAAAGTATCATTCTTTTCCGGGTCTTGAATAATATAAAGAATTTTGATTCGCGTTTCACTCCCGCGACTCACCAATATTTCCAACATGTTTGCCCCCGTGCGATTCAATAATCTTGATCAAGTCAATTTTCTTGCAGTCATCGTCCTCGGAGAGCACGCAGATTTTACGGCCCTGTAGGGCCTGGGACTTGACCACCACTTCACCAGTGGCCACGGTACGGTACGGTTCTGCCACTTTGATCTCCTTAGACGCGCGGGTCTTGCGAGTCTTCGTACCGTACTGCTCAATGTCGGATATGTTGATGCGTTTGGTGCAAAGTTTCTCTACCGGACTTCTGTTCTGTAATTTTATAATGAACACCGACTGCCATTGACATTTACTGTCGGAACTGATCCATCCTCAAAGCGGGATGTAGTCGCGTGTGCGCACGACGCGCGGGGACCGCAGAGTGTAGTCGGGCCAAATGATAAATGGACACAGGCCTACCTATATACAAAGGAGCCATTTACTTTTTCGGTATAAAAAGTGTTTTTATGTTATTCCAGATTGTAATCTATACTTGTGCGAAATATCATCGAAATCCATACAGTAGTTTTTGCGAGAGCATAACAAACATACATACCAACTTTCGCATTTTTAATATCAGAAGGATACGGAAATAGCAATTAGGATTGTAGAGACAGGTCGTGCCGTATAAACACACTTAACTGCGATGAGCTGCTGGAACTGCTCCATTGTCATGGCGTCTCGCACGGGCTTGTCGTCGCGTATGCGCACGACGCGAGGGAACCTCAGCGTGTAGTCGGCGCCGAACTGCGAGGTACGCACTAACTCCGTGGCTTTGATCTGTTACGTTAAATACCGATTCGGCTTGAATTAATTTCTAAATTCCTATGTACTAGGATCTGGACATATAATAATGAGAAGTAGCTCGTTATGGGACCTATCGAATTTCTTAAAGTTATCTATTATACAAGAACGCATCGAAAAATGCTGATGTCTGGGTAACTTATTATCACCGACTGTGGAACGCCCTATCTGGCCCATTTCCACCTCTTCAATAATGAATATTACGGTTACCATATTTAAAAAAATACCTGAAGTGCGATGGAATGTTCTGGCAGTATCCACAGGTCGGGCTTCACTTTGTTGAAGTATATGCTCTCTGGCGGTGGTTTCTTGCGCGACAGCTCCCAGTTATTCTGCAGGAACGAACAGACCTGCTCCCTCTCTTCAAAGGAGAAGCCAGAGGCCACGCAACCCACGCAAACCCATCTTTCAGGCGAGTCTACGAAAAATCCAGAACAGTGTGTATGTAGAAAAAAATAGACAGCTATGTAAGTCGTTTTGAATGACTGACTTCCTACACGGATACAATGACTGCAGAACTCGCTGGAATGGTAAGACACTCCCCATTCCCATTTCACTTCCCTCTCCCTGTACCAGAGCGCCAACTTGGTGTCATCGACGCCATATTACATATATACAGGCTGACTGACTGACATGTTCATCAATCATGGAATGACATGAAACGTTGGAGTTGGTATATTTAAAAATATAAAATAATTTTCAAGAAAACGCAAAGGTGCGAAAATCGAATATTATGGTCACTGTAATCTTGAGAAGTCGCAGCCAGTGACGCTCTGCTCTTTTATCAATGGTCCAATCAATATTTCTCATAGTATATCTGTCACAGTCGAGTTGTCTACATAGACGTACTTCGTTACGGCTAAGCCATATCCAAAAACAAGGCCTTTTTGTTTTATGGCGGGCCAACGATTAGCCTGCTGAGTGAAGTTCCGCCAGAAAGCTTTCCGCTTTGTACATGATTCAACAAAGCTAGCCGAAGTGAAGTAGAGTGGGCCATTATCGGCTTGTTTGACAGATTTTAGTTCGTAATTCTAATACACGCGGCGTTGTTGTTGTCTAAAACAGAGAAATAAAAATACTATACTCGGTCAGGTTCGAAGGTCTAATCCTTCGCGGTTAGGTTATTTTTATTTGCACTCAAATAACTTAGCCTACACGTTAGAACTTGTATCGATCACGACAACTGCCTAAAATCAAGATATCACATCAATGATGCTAAACGTCAGGCACCATTTCAAGAGCCTCTTGCAATGACAATCCGAGAAAAGGATTTATACAATACAACTACGAAATATCAACATATTTAGTAACTTGTGGGCTATTTTAATTTAGAAAAAACTTAAAAAAAATAATAAAAAATGCAATATTAGATCAATTTTACGAACTTAAAAAGCAAGCTTTTCCTATATCAAAATTATATTCTATATATACTTACCTGGAGTATTGTCTAGACACGCAACGTAAAAGCTCTTAGCTCTGCCTTCTTTCTTATTCTCCGCTTCGTCAGCTCCCACGATGACTAAATCCAGATCAGTAATGGCGCCTTCTGTGTACTGAATATAATGAAGGTACTCAAAGTTTTAACATTTATTAGCTACCGTTACAAAAGACGTTTATTCGTCGAGCTTTTTTCAGCGTCGTTTGTATACTCAATTTCAGCTTGAAGTGTCCAGTAACTTCAGCTGTGTGTTGTTTTGTTGTCGATGTGTCATGTTGCTTTATAAAGGATGTTTTTTAATACACTACAAAATCATAGAGCGTATTCAGCGCTCTATTCTGATTCCGTATATGTAAAAAAATTGGCTTAGGTGTGTATTTTTTTATTTGATCTAATTGTATTTGAAATTCCATTTTCCAAGAGGTAGCTCACACTGCTTTCAATTTGTATGCAGCCAAATTGGGCCGGCGCGCCCAGGAAAATACCTCTCCTCGTTTTCAGAACACCTACTTACCGGCCTCAGCTAGTATCGGAATACTTGGTGTCGACATATCGAGTAACGTTCAGTTTCGCGGTCATTTGGAAGCGAAAGCTAAATTAGCCTCAAATAAGCTGGGCGTGCTCATTAGGGCGAAGCAGTACTTTAATCCAGCCCATCGGCTGCAACTTTAGAAGCCGCATGTCCGACCGCATATGGAGTACTGGTCCCGCCTTTGGGCAGGGGCCCCGCAATATCAGCTCGTTACGACCAAGTTATTTCCGTACAACTCGATTCTTTGGTCCTACGAAGAGATGTCGGTTCGCTGTGCGTCTTTTATCGTACTTTTCATGGGGATCGTGCCGAGGAATTGTACGGCATAATACCAGCAGCAGTATTCCTTCGGGCATCGCGACAGAACTCGAAGTTCCACGTCCATCACCTTGATGTCCGTAAATCCACGATAGTGCGGTTTAAGCGACACTTCTTATCGTGCACAACCGTACTGTGGAACCAGCTGCCTCCCTCGGTATTTCCGATCTGATACAACTTAGAGGTCTTCAAGAAAAGAACATACCTATTCCTTAAAGGGCGGCAGCGCGTCTGTAAGACGCCTAGTCTTACAGATGTCTATGGATGGCGGTAGTCACTACCTACATGCTCGTTTGCCCCCTACCTCTTTAAAAAAAATTACTATATAACCAGACCGGACAACAGACTACTCTGTATATATGTTGCGCCCGGCGTTATTGTTTGACCTTTGGTCGCGCGAGTTTCTATCGATATCATATCATATTTACTAAAAATAATGACACACATAATTCGGTTATAAAAACGAAAATATTAACGCTAAGGGTATTTTGTACATAAACAATATTTTCGTTTTTTGTATTTTATCAGTTACATATGACCTACCATGTCCCAAAAATGTACAAATATTCTTATATCTTATATAGGTTATATTAAATCATAACTCGTACCTCTGGCTTTACCTTATACCATCCAGCATTCCGTTTGTTGGGGATGTAATAAGAGTCCAGGTCCTTTACAACGATGCCTTCGTCCAGGTTCGCGATGGCTTTGTTGAGGGCTTCTGATACATCCCAGCTGGACAGCATGACACACAGAATCACAGAATGACATGATCTAATGCCGGATTAACCACTTATCAAAAGTTGCAATTGCTACGAGCTGCCCGCTTAAGGGGGCTATGAAAGCAAAGTCTACAGGGACTGTAGCAATGTATGTGACTTTAATTCTATAAATGATAGTAAATAAAAGGTACATGACTAGAATTTGCTACAGGCCCCGGACTCGAGGCCAGCTTAATTCAGCACTGAAAAGAATCAAGAAAGGCTTGGAACCAAACGGATGTATGAATAACGGAATGACATAGTAGGGTAAAAGGTACCTGTCCTTCGCAATATGGCGTTTGCTTGACTGTATAACACCGGTGACGTCAGTGAAAATACTGTCCAATATTTGAAGTCGTTCCCTAAGAGTGACGCCGCCCCTGTCCTGCGGCCCCACCAGGGCCCTGCCGTTGTAGTACAACACGTCGTACACACAGTAGCAGGGCCGAAACTTTGAGTTGTCGCCCAATTTCTTGATGTCGTATGCGAAGCCTAGAGTCAAGAAAACAGTGTCGTTTCACTCTCATCTTGGAGGACTTCATTTGAGGATATATCTTACAGAAGCTAAATTGCAAGTGGCTGTAAGTTTGTGTAAATGAGTCAGTAATCTAAATTGCCGGCTTCCTAAAATTTCAATCAATACATGCCTTTTGTAATGAACACTTACCTTAACGATTACAAAGACTCATAAATCGTGGAAATCAAGTGATAATTTCACGAATCTATGAGCCATCTGTTGAAACTGGGATGGGACAGTTTCAACGGATTCATGAGCCAGGTGATGAAAATGTTTCTATATAAACAAAATTATAAATATTAATTTTTGAACGTCTGTAATTAAATTATAAACGGCACAATCCTAACGTTGCCCGGGAAGGACTGGCGAAACAATCTCAGTGTTATAATTTATTATTGCCTCAGAATAAGTTACACAAAACTGGTCAGGGCAAATCGTCTTATTCCCAACTTAATTTACATCTATGTCAGGGAGTCTATGTTAGGGAGTAAAATAATTTAATTTACCTTTAGATCCTAAATAATGGTCCTCTTTGTGCCATCCCATCATTTCTCCGTCAAGAATCATGCTCTTCACGTTGCTACTGATACAAGTCTTCAAATATGGCGTGAGTAATCCCGAGTCATACGTCCTGCCGTAGTGGTCCGAGTACGAGAAGCCTTTGCGTGAAAAATACTGGAACACTCCGTTGTCCATGTGCATCTGGGTTGCAAAACAAATAGTGCATCCCTCTTTTTCTCTCTTTGATATTTATATCACACTGCGCGGGTGAAACCGCGGTGAGATACTATTCAACACAAAGTTTTCAATTAGGCCCAGTATTTTCTGAGATTACGCCGGTACGTGATGATTGAGAGAATTTTGATCCTAGGCCCTAGTCCAATGAACTGTTATGGTAATGCAAGAGCTATCGCATGAGTACACACATCTCGAAAATAAGCCATATTTTTTCTTTGGGAGCTAAGAAGACTGGAGTTTATACCTATCTCATTAATTTTTAGGTACGTAGGTATGTACTAGACTAATTAAGGTACAAGGAATTAAATATCCATTAAAAATACGAGCGTGCTTTAGTCTACACGACCGAAGTAAAACTCTTTCTAGCTATACGAAACATAACGGGCTATGAGAGAAAGAGAGAAAGAAGATGTGTGCTCGCACCTCTATCTCTGTTCCCTACAATAATATACGTAACTCTCTCCCTTTCTATTTTCACTAATTTATATCTCCCTTTCAAAGTCCGTTCGCTTTGCTTGAGTTTACTTTTATAACATTCCAATCAATCGGGCGTAAAATAAAATTTTAACTTCAAAATTCACTATTACCCAGCATTTTTCCAGATACATAGGCACAATAACTAATAATATATATAACATTTTCTAAAACGTTATAAATTATTATGAAAGTGTAATGTAACATGCAGTCCACCACCGTGGTTCAAGCCTTGTCGTGGCGGTGGGGCTCGGTAGCCGAGATACCTTGGGCGAAGTCAATTGAATCGAGAAGGTGGTTGCCTCTTATAAGAAGAGAAGACTAAAGATCAGAACTAAGAGGCGCTCTTTGTACCCCTCTTATAAGAAGAGGGGACAAATGAGAAAATGAGGCGGCGCTATTGCGCACGGGGCAAGGGACGAGGATGGCAACCTCACCCAATCGCACTGACCCAAAGTAGGTGGGGTTGTCCTGTTGTAAGGGACAACACCATCTGTGGAGGTAGATTTGGTCCCTTTCGTCAAGGTGCCCTGATGATTTGTTGTTCCGTGGCATCTCACCTAAGGCGGCACTGATGGCACTCGCGATAGTTTTTGTGGGTATTCGGCACTATAATGTGCCGCGAGTCCCCTACACCATTTGACCCCACCCAGGGCAGGTGAAGGCGCCTAAATGTGTTTGCCCGCGTCAACAAAAAAAAAGTAACATGCAGTCAAAGCATAAATATAATGAAGGTAGTACAAACATTACTTTTGTGTTCAATAAATCTCTGTACGTAGCGGATGCGTTTTATTAAGATCCTTAATAATAATACAGATTAAACAGTGGCGACGATTAAGTGCTATTCGTGCGTGTAAAAGTGATAGTTAAACGCAATACGTCAATTTTACAATGTCGATCGGTAAAATAGACGAATATAATATTCACACGGACAATTGGAATCTGGATGTGGAGTGAATTGAACAGCATTTAAGTAGTACACTCACTACATCCTCCTATGCAAAGGAATTGGGCCGTCACGAACGGGGAGGTACCTCTCGCTCACTTGATACCGCCGTAAAGTGACACCTACGGTGTCGCGTTTCGTGCGGTTTGAGAGTGGCCGGTGGCCCGTTGGGGAGGGGTGAAAAGAGGGCAACGTAATTATGCTGATGTCCATGGGCGTCCGTAGTCGTTGAGAGGCTGATCGTTTGTGTCTCTATACTATAAAAAAACATGCTGTGCACATAGGCATATTAAAAACAAAAAGTATAGCACTGAGGCATGTTCGGTGGCCTAACATAGTGGTGTAGAGGCGATTTGTAAGGATGCGAGACCCGCACGGCGGAACCACCGCCTCGCACTGCGCCTCAGCCGTGGCCGTATATACCACAATCGTGGAGTAGGTTGCATTTAGATTTCCTGGGGCCCTATGAAGGTAAAACTTTTTTGTGCTCATAGATGCCAGTTCAAAATGGCTACAAGCGAGACCTGCGATAGCGACTACACTTACTACGTAGTGACGTGGCACGTGACCATCAGGACACAGACGTGCGGAGCAGCAGGCAAACGAGCAATCGGAGCCTTTTTACGACTACTGACCCCCATGAACATCCACATAATTACTATGTCGATGCGTTGCCTTCCTTCTCCGGGGGCCACTGGCTAGTCACAAACCACACGAAACGCGACACTGAAGACGTCGATTCATGGCGGTATTATGTGAGATTGCTGGAGAAATTATTGACAAGTAGTTGCCCCGATAGACGTTATTCTGTCATAAATTGAATTTGAATTTGTTTACAGATGAAATTTTCCATATTTTACGAAATATCCGTGCGAAGCCGGGACGGGCTGCTAGTACAAATATAGATCTAGCCATACCTGAAACCTTTCTCCGTCAAATTTGTCTTCGATTTGATAAGTCTTGTCTGCAGAAAGTTGGTTTATATCCATGATATCCAAACGATCAGAAAGCATCGGACATATCGCGTATCCTATTTGAACTCCTAGCTCCAGAGGTCTCGTGTTGCCATCCTCAAATTCTTCACACACCTGATAAGAAAGTAACATTCACGAGTTTAATTACGTTTGGGCACGAAGCTTACGAAGTTGGGAATGAAATCCTAATTGTACTCTCTCGAAGTCAGAGATATTATGGATATGCAATTCTAACTAATTATTAGATCGATTATCGAAAACTTCTTTTATAATTCTTATTTGCTCCAGTAAACTAGAAATATGTTATATAATTGTACGCAATATTTATGTACCTTTTGTGGGAAAATACTGGTTACTGAAACACAGCACAGGCCAGCTCAGAAACCAGGGGACCCAATGTGCCATGTATAACAGATTTTTATGTCAATTGTTATATGCTAATATCGTCTTAATATAAAATATACTGTAATATGGATGAAATAAAAATAAATAAAATGACTAAATTTAAAAACTAGGCACCTCTCTCTCTCTTTCCCCTACAGCAATATACGTAACGCAACCGCCTCCTATGTTCACTAATTTATATCTCCTTTTCAACATCCCTTCGTCTCGCTTGATTATAATTTTCATAACGCTCCTACTCTTCAAGTTTATCGGGTGATAACGATAACAGGGATTCTCTAAAGTCTAAACTGCATAGTCGAAAATGTAACATATAGGTAAGAAAGGACTATCCCTTGCATCGCCTATGTACCACTCCTATTATCTATGCCAGTGGCGTTAGCGTCAAAGCGATTTTCCGCCTGCTCCGAAGTCGGAAACCGCTAATTAAGAACTTCCACGGTTACATAGAACTTCCAACCCTTACAGTCAGGACGTGAGCTCCTAGTTTGGCCTCTAACACTGAAAAACTGCGAGCAATATTTTATATATATAGGGACGAATTTCGGGGATATCTGAGGGACGTTCTCCAATTTCCCTTGCTGGTTGTGATGACGAAAATCCGAATCTGAAATGTACCTTCTGTATATTATTACAAATATCGTAATGCTCAGGCGCGTCCGGGTGGAGTCCTGCTAAAGTTCTGTGCACGCTCATGCCCAGTTTCAAATCCTTCAATATTATCCTGAGGATCCATTTGAACTCGGCAACGGGCAGTTTCTTCATGAGGTAGCTAAATGCTTCGTCTAACATCGCTAAAACACAATCACATGTTTTGTTTCAATGAAGATACTTGAACTGAAATATCATTTTTCATAACAGTGGATAACTACACGTAGAGGCCCAAAACATCAGATGAGACCAGTTTTGATGTAACTTCTTTATATCAAAACTGGTCTCATCTGATGTTATTCATTCGACCTGCGAATAATAAGGTCTTCCTATGCTTACGACCTCATTAGGCTGGGCCACATCTGGCAGGGGTCGGTGGAATTGTGCCGTCTTGCCTTCCCATTGTTACGCCGAAGGGCGGACAGCTGTAAGCTCTAAATCCACCAATGTTCGTGATGGCTTTAGACGTGCCTAAAGCAGTTATGACCCATCCTGATCTAAAGCAAAGTGCTTTTATGATCCAAACAATAAGGGCGTTACTACACGCCAGTGTCAAGGGTCGAGAAAGTTACACAAGTACATTAGTGCCTATTATCACTATTTTTTTTTTCCTTCAATTGTAATGGTTTATTACACCGATCAAGTACCTAGGAGGCAGTTCCACTGCTAGATCGCACCCACGTGGGGCTCGCCACACGCATTAGCGTGTATTAACACTACTGTTGGCTGCTCGCATGAGACCGACGTGGCATGACGACTGTGGTGTATTAAATAAGTAGTCAGCAAAACGCTTCGATTGTCCTATTTATTACTTATGTTATAAATATAATAATAAGAGAAGCAAAATATCAACCAGAGCCTGATTTAAAACTTACGTCCCTTGTGCCCTGTTGTGGCACTCGCTATGGTGTCTAACACTTCATTAATGACACCAACACTTAGCGACGACGCGTCTTGCCCGACTCTGGTCTTCAGAACGAAAAAGGCGATGCTTGCGAAGTCACTGTCGCCTCGGCCGGTGTCTACAGAACGAAAGTTCAGCAGTTTCCTGCCAGCATCAGAGTCCTTGCTGAGCCCGAGAACCTTTACGAGCAATGCGCCCAGCTTGGCCTCCTTCATGTAGTATGGGTTCCGTTCACGTTCGCAACTGGGTAGCATCAGTCTTAATATGGGGTAGAACGTGGAATTCTGGAACAAAATTTGCAGAATGGGAACGGTAGATACAGTAAATGATTAGGAATAGTTGGTATTCTTGTTGATTCATTACTGATTCAGAGACTGCTGTGAGACTTAGTGAAAAGATTCAGCCTACGCACATTCTCTTCACTCGTGTATAGGTAGGTGAGTAATAATGTAAAACACTCTCGTTATTGAGTCTTGCTGGCTGTTATATGTCATAGTTCATAGCACTTTCTTAGTGGCAGTGCCGGATTGATAGCTATTTAGCAAAAGCATCCATGCGGGCCCGCGCTAAAACCGTGTAAGGTAGGTGTTGCAACATATGCGATAGATACTTTAAGAAGTGACAAATCAGACTAACAGCTCATCCTTGAGCAGAATTTCCTATTTATTTAGCGCTAGCTTAATACGACATCGCTTAGAGGTCATCAGTCACTAGGAATCATATGCAACATTTCACGGACGGTAGAAGTTTCAGCAGTGCTGCATGACACATAAGCTATAGAAATACCAACTTTTGCATATGTTTTGTCTGAAGTCCACGTGGTCACGGGCAACAGTTAGTAGTGTATAAATAAATGTTAGGTAGATACGTGATTACTTACTTTTTTTCCAGAAGTTTTTGCGACTTTCAGCCTAAAATCGTTGACAAAGTTTATCAAAATTTTATTTTGTTCTTGCCTTTGTTTTTTCCTTTTATACAAATTTTCGAATAATGTACAAAGGTCTTTAAATAATACTGTATTAGCTGGTGTAACGTCTAGGACTGCCGCCATTATTAATAACCTAAAAATAGGTACATATCATACACAAAAGATTGGGCACACAAAGCACATTTAGATAATTAATAATCTTTAACAATTAAATTAATCACAGCCTCAAAAATACTAAATAAAAAGAGGACAAAAAGAGACAAATTTTAACGTGCAATGTCGTCAATCGCGGTGCATTGTTTATTTAAATTCGCTTAAGTTTCAGTTATAACAAAATAGCGATTTGATATCTATCAAACATTGCAACTTTAGTAAAATGTATTAGGCCGGCATGACCGGGAAGACTCACTCAGAAGATACCGCCGTAAAATTTCATGGTTATGCTGTCGCGTATCGTGCAGTGTGGGAGCAATTCGACAATATCTCAATATCTTAATTATGGCAATTAAGATATTGAGATATTGTCGAATTGCTATCTTTACAGTAATGCTTCGTCTGTTTCCTCAAGAATCCATGAACTAGTAAACTGCCCACAGTACAAATGTCAACCGTCCTTGTTTTAGAACCTATGAGTGTTTATTAGGAGAAAAACAAGGAGCATTTTGACCTACCCACAGCAAGGTTGGCTCTACTTATATATATATATATATATATATATATATATATATATATTTAAGGCGCAGGAAGTGCGAAGATGATGGGGCGCACAAAGCTCGCATCAAGCACTGGATTGCGATCATTTTGCCCGGGCATCTTGATGAAGACAGGTCGCTTGATGAAGGATGTCCCCACTTGGTCTCTATATTGGCTAAAGCCCATAAATATCCGTACTGAGTTTATAAAGATGTGTTTCCCTACCTCGTGTGTTAGTCTGCGGTAGCCTATGTGAAGTGGGAACTTCCCACTTCACATAGGCTACATCATCAGAGGAAGTTTCGAAGCGTAACTCTGTACTATTTGTGATGCAACATTGCTTCCCGGCGCTTCCTATGGAACACGTTTTGTTGACGCAGGGAAATGTATTTCGCCTTCACACCGCCCTGGCACGCACCCAGGTGTGTGTGGCTCGAGGCACACTGTATACCCACTAAAACCACCGTGAGTGCCATCAGTGCCGCCTCTGGTGTGGTGCCCCGGAACAACAAATCATCAGGGCACCTCGGCGGATAGCCACCCCCCCTGTGGGACCAAAACCTCCACAGAAGTGTTGCCCCGGACCACAGAATAACCCTAACATTGAGCTCTCTGAGCTAAAGCGCCTCCTCCTCCTGCTCTTTAGTATCCTCTTTTTATAGGAGGGGCACAAAGAGTATAGGAGCCCTTTGGTTCAATTGTCTTCTCCTGGGTGTACCCCAGGCTACTGAGCCCCACCGCCACGACAATGCTTGAAACATGGTGGGGATTATGGGAACACTTGTTTTAGCATACAACAAGAGAAATTGTTGATAAAAAGTCTTTAATTTATGAAAATATTTATTATACAACTAAATATTTTAACATATACCTCCTAGCAACATCTGGAGAATGGTCTTTATACAAGACACAGAGGTTGAAGGCAGTCTCTTTTGTTAAATCTATTGTGCCATGTTGGCTACAATGTGCTATAGGTCCACATTTTAGTGCTCTCTCATAATATTCAATAGCCAAATTATTTATATTCAGCATTTGGTAAGCCCTTCCTATATTGTAATTTGTTTCCTGATCACACTTTCGAAGCTTTTGATATGACAGCATGTAGGAAACACCTTGTAAAATTAAATTATGGTGCTTGTCCACAGTTTTTTGAGCTGCTAAAGAGAAAATACTAATTGCAACAAGTAGAGCTGATAGAGGTTCTCTACATTGATCGTGATATTCTAAATAATATTTCAAAGCAACTAAATATCTGCCAGATATAAGGAAATTATTTCCAAAGAATAGTAATCTAACAACATTAGAATCTTTTTGAAATAATCTTGAGATATATCGATTTTGTACATTTTCTTCTGCAAAGCTGAAAACAAATGATAGCAGATTCAATATTTTATTTCTGTTATATTTAAGTGCTAAATCCTTTAAAAATTTCAGTGCAGTTTTATAATCACGATTTAGAATAGAAGCTTGTATGCAATAATATTCTATTTCGGCTCTATGAAGGGAAAATCCTTTGACTAAATAAGCTGTAAATGTTAGTCTTTGCATAACAGGGTATAACTTGTTTTGAAATGCAATTGTTAGTAGTTCAATAAAAAAATCCCACTCTTGTTTAGGGGGAAATTTAAAAGACTCATCTTCAAACTGAACATCATCATCATGGTATGGATTTTCACCTCTCATGGTGCGAAAATTGTGTAAAAGTTCTAATCCACCTTTTGTACGACATGCTATATGCAGCTCTTCTGGATGCCGGAGTTTTGTTAACGACCTAGAAAATAATATTTCTCCTACCTCCAAGTATTTTAATAATTTATTGTACTTTTTCAACACTTGACATTGTTCATATAGAAGAGATGGACTAACAACATATTTATAATCTTGTTGCAGAATGTTAATAGCTTCATCCATACAGCCTTTGGATTCAAGGATAGAAAAAAGTTTTCTACGAGCTTCAGGATGTTGGGGAACATGTTTTAATACTTTGTAATATGAGTCAATAGCATCATCAACTCTGCCTAAATTGAATAAGCATTCGGCATGTTTAAGCCACACAGCTCCTAAATCAAAATTAGTATTCTTGACAAGAGGTTCTAACAGTTTGATTGCCATTTCATGATGCCCTACAGCAGAGAATGCTTCTTCTATGTCCATATATAAATCACCTGCTTTTTCAACATCATTTGTCAAAAAGTCACTTAAAAGTATTTGTACCAGGTTGAATGCTCCCAAATGGATAAAGCAAACCAACAGTTTACTTTTCAAATCAATAGCTAAATTATCAGGAATAGAACATTTTACATAATTAGTCTGCTCCTCAATGTCACCATTAGTTGTTTTATAGGTCTGTATTTCAGCCTCGATTTCTATGCCAAGTCCAATTACAAAAACTTCAATACATGTTTGATATTGTCTTTGAGCAATTAACATCTCTAGATATATGTTTATATCTTCCACTGTAAACAATGATGGGCACTTTTTAAAAGCCACAGATAAAACGTCAATCATTCTCTCTACTTCTGAACAACTGTGATACAGTGATGCTGCAAGTCTGGCATACTTCATTATAATCTCTCCTTCATGTGAAGGTAATGATGTAACAATTTTATAGTAGCATTTCCCTCTAGATATACCTAATGTATTTAATGGGTACTTAATTTCTTCCAAGGATTGTAATAACTCAAGTCTCTTGAGATGTGTTTCCATATTGTGAGGATTTGCTTTCACAGCTTGAGTGTAGCAAATCATTTCCTGTTTAATGTCATTTCTTTGCTTGGATATAGCAGCCAGCCTCCACCATTCATTGGCATCAGCACGACCTAAGTGGGCAGCCAGAAGAGAAAACTGAAGTGATTTATCAGAATCGTTTTCATATATTTGCGCTAGTGTTTGATATGGCTCAGCAGCTGTTGGTAGTTGTTTGATAATTTCATGGCACATCTGCTCAGCCATCTTTATGTCTCCCCTGGCCAGACGCAAATTTGCTTCACCCATCAAACCCAGTAGGGCGGGAGAAAGCCGTGTATGTCTGCGTCTCTTTTTCAGTGTTTTTTCTACTTGCACTGAATGTTGTGGTTCCTCATCAATTCTCTTATTGGAATCTTCCAAGTCCTCTTCTTCATCACCTTCATACCATTCACTTGAATATTCAGCAAAAGACATTTCCCCACTTAAAAATTTATTCGTTAGCTCCTTTTCTATATCCATTTTATCTAAATCAATTTCTTGATTTTGTTTAGGGTCCATATTTATTTATTTTTAATTGCAGCTGTCTTTAAAATTATTACTTACAGTTATAAAATATACTCACACAAATGAATTGTTCGTATTTCTTTATTAATTTATAATCTTGTGAAGCACACAGAGCTTGAACACAGGACCAAAATAATAAGAAAGTAGATTATCGCTTGAATATTTTTAAAACTATCATAAATGTAGACTGATGTATTGACTAATAATTACACATGTGACAAATGACACTGACATTTACACTGAATTGAAATATGACGTTAATAGATAAAATCCCAACACTAATGACTACTTCTTTCCTTGTATCAGCCTTCATTTGGATATATATAATATGTGTAAAAATGGAAAAAGTAATGAGTGTTTGTACTAATTTTGTTAATATTTTTTTTTACATAATAATATTAATCCAAATATCAATAACTTTAACCAGTTAGATAACTTAAATCTATGGTGTATGCTTTGAAATTAGTTGCTGTAAACGAAATGTAGCAGGAGTCCAGGAATAGGAGCAGTACTCCCTTAAAGTCCGAAGAAAATCTCCTATTCGACCAGTGAAAAATGAGTGAAGAGAATTAAAATTTATAATTGAACGTAACAACTAATAAAACGTAAAAAATAACGTTGATGTATAAAAATATTTTAATTTGTGTCTTTTGCTAGCCGCAGTGGAGGCGTGGGAACTGGGAAAATAAGTCTTGTTACTTGTCAGCTGTCTGTTTTGAGTGTTTTGAAGATCGTAGAAGTTATACTGAGCAGTGAACTGTCAAAACGTGAAACTCAAAATTGTATTTTGCAACAAACATTTGTCAATACAATTTCAAACAAGACCACGGAATGTGAAAGTTTAATAGATTACATAAATACATTAAATTATAAGTTTTGCGCAAATTTTGGCTACTCAGAACATAATTTTAGCCTTAAAAGCACAGGTGCGTTACATACTAGTAAAAATAAGTAATACGTGTAAACTATAAATACTTGACATAGTTTCGCGATATCTGTTTATTCATTGTGTTTAGCGCCTCATTCGTGTGTGTTGCTTTAATGTTATTAATGTAGTAATTAACTATTCTTCATATCTAAACGTATTTAATGCATACTCATGTCTCGCCTTAAACATTCAATGATCCCATGGAGAACAAGATTCTGTCACATTATTTCCATATAGAGATT
The DNA here is from genome assembly GCA_017140195.1 of Eumaeus atala. Classification (NCBI taxonomy): domain Eukaryota; kingdom Metazoa; phylum Arthropoda; class Insecta; order Lepidoptera; family Lycaenidae; genus Eumaeus; species Eumaeus atala. The sequence goes on along the minus strand of JAFELO010000007.1, from coordinate 119,591 downwards.
ACCAGTTAACATTGCATCGACATTCAGAGTATTAGTCATACATATATTCTGATTGTCTTGTTTGAATTTATTGTTTTTTGCTCTAGGTAAAACAATGTGCGACTTTATTGGATCAACAGAGAAGTTCTGTGAAAGTGAAGTGGTGGCGACACAGGCATGCCCACAGATTAAATGTGCCGATGTCAGCGATTTATCCTTAGAAGTATATGAGGCTGCTGAAGCTACATTTGTACACATGCCTCTGGAGGTGATTTATAAGGGAACATTATTTAATATATTTTAATATTTTTTAAACAAGTTAGTATTGTTCTTGCAGATCATCCTTAAAATCTGTTCATATTTGGAAGCAGATTTTCTGCGATGTACTCTTAGGAATGTATGCAAAAGATTTATGGAGATTTTAGAAGATGAAAATCTTTGGAAACACTGGGTTCATGAGAGAGTGAATGGTTACTTCCCTCCACTATGCTATTTGGAACCCAATGATGAAGTACAAATAGACTGGCCTGAAGTGTGTGTTGAAATGGATGTTGAGAAAAATAAGTGGTATAACGTAGAGAAAACAACAAAACACTTAATTATCAGAGATGTACATTATGCCTCAGTGGACACAGTACTGTTAATGAATGTGAGTATTCCATACATTTGTGCAGTGTTAAATGCATAGAAGGTAATTGTAATTTTTACTATGTATAATCTACATTAAACATTTTAAGGTTGATTTTAGAATGGTAATACCTGTGTATCTGGCGGCAGAGATAGGTGTATAGCATTGTGGAATGTAGAAGATATTGAGTTGAATGCATCAAACCAATATGAGACAGTTTTAACAGATTTAAAGCCTACTAAATTAAAACATGATGGTCATTCTGGCTGGGTTTGGGATCTTGCCACTGATGAGGCAGTTCCAAATGTCATTTACTCTGCTTCATGGGATAATACTGTTAAAGCCTGGGATACAACCACTGGTCTAGAATGCCTGGAAACATTTGAGTAAGTTTCGATTTGCAAGATTTTGTTTTAAATGTACCTAATAAGTTACAGTTATATTAGAAAACTTGTAATAGTGCAGGTTGTACATTTTTAGGATGGTCTTATGTAACCAATGAAAATTCAAGCATTTTAAGCAATGTCCACAAGTAAAAAATTGCTTCATTATAAATGACACTAACATTAACACAACACCATAATACTATGTAACATACAATATCACCAAACATAATGCTTTTTTTTCCAGATGTGGAATGTCAGCTCTTTCAGTGGCTGCATGTGACAAAATAGTTATGGTGGGCTTATATTCCAAAAATATATTATCTTTCGATATAAAATCTGGATCCAAACATATTAATTCCTATAAACCTCACAGAGGGCCAATATTAGCATTAACAGCTTTCAAAGATAAAGTTGCATCTGTCAGTGAAGACAAAACCTTGGCTATATATGATAGAGTTGCTGGAAAGCTTTTTAAAAATGACATAAAGATACCCTCAGATAAGGCATATCCAGTGTCTATAAGTTGGAGTCCTAGTGGAATGTACATTGGTGACTCAAAAGGAGTATTGCATTTGTTTCATCCAGAAAAATATACATATGTGACATCGCACAAGTTATGGCCTGAATCATCCCTAACAGAACCGTCAAATAAGGTAGTTGGTTGTGTTCAAGGCCAAGGTTCCATGATTGTTAGTTCTGACAGAGGTGAAATTAAGTTCTTGTATAACTGCAATCCACCTCAGGAGTACAAACATATACAGACCAGCACTGTGGACATCACACAGGTAATTCAATCTAACCATTTACAAATATGTAGAAAAGCTAATATTATTTAATTTATTATTCTATACCATTTTGTGCCACATCTCTTTGTAAAATCTTTTGTGGGTCTTTTGTAAATAATGGGTAAACCGTTAGCTGCAATCTAATCTGTTATCAGACTGTAAGGAAATAATATTTTTATGTTTGTTGCCAATGATGGTAAAGTGATGATTTCAATTGGCCACCATTTAGACAAATCTTGTTTTTTTTTTGTACCTTACTTCTAAAGACTTGTATCCTTTATTTAATCACATTTTTAGGCCTCATTAACTTAAAACATTTGGAAATTCACATTTAAACAAATTTTTTTAAATTTATTTTTCTCCAAGTCTAGTTTTAACCCTCGCTTTTAAAAAAAATGCATGGTGCTATGGTTGTCATTATCTTAAAAACACACCTAGTATGTGAGGGTTTTTAAAAGATAATAAAGTATAGTTTTAGTGAATGATAGTCGAGACTTGAGCCTGCAAATTCTCGGCCCAGTGCCCTCCAATGTTGGGTTGCCATGACTTCATTCACTCGTACTTTACTTTTTTACTTACCTATTTTTCATATATACCGATAGTGAAAAACAAAAAGTAAATACTAAGCGAAACCTAATATTGATTTTAAAATTTAAATATAGCGTCTTATGAGCGCCATTTTGAATTTTAATATTTTCTCTTCGATAACACTAGCAGGTTTATTACGGTTTGAATTATGTATGATCATAACTCATACGCACATACTTAAAATATTAAATTGCATGAGTCCTCTATATCTCAAGATCCTGCGACGGCCAGATCTTGTATACTAATATTTATAGATAGTACTTATATACTGGTATAGATGCGTCACTAAGGTCTAAACCATCCTTTTGTTAAACGCCTTAGACAACAGATTACATTCGTTTCTATATAGCATAAACAAAGCATTCAATAAACAAGCAGAACGGGGAAAAATTAGAAAGCACCAACACATAATTGTGAATAATCTATTAACATTTACAGTAAATAGACTACGTCTTATAATACTACATAACAATTATTACAGAATAGCCACTCGTTTATATAAATTCAAATCAGTTAATTTTATTTAGATGCAACAATCAATAGTCCTGCACTGTCTAATACGACAATTTATATCACATTTGTTATCTTATTTACACCCGAAATAGCATGCTTGTGTCCACAATGCGGGGAAATCCGTCGATTGTCCAAAGGTAAGCCAGAGTCCAAAATACGAAGAAAATATATACGTGTCCGTAGATATGCCACGGTCCAAAATGGGTAGAAGGTATGTGAAGAGCACACGTGAGTGTGTAGTGTACCATAAAAACGGTCTGGAATTCGTAAAACAGTTTCACGAATAAAAATAGAAAATTCGAATAAATACGCTAGGTACATGATATCGAAAGTCTTTTTCGGCCTCATAAGTTGCATTTCGTCGCTACATTTTGAGACAAGTATTAAGAATGTTTTAATAATCCTCTTTTTCGTTGCGCAGTCCAACAAAAAAGAGATAAACATAGACAATTTAAGTTGTTGAAATATCAAAATATCTGTACTTTGCTATTGTCACAATTTATGCAATGGCGACATCTAGCGCGGGATCAGTAAAACCTCAGAGGGAAATTACACGATCTAGAGAATAGATTGTATTATGTTCCATACATTAACACTTGTTGTCCTAGTATGAGAATGTCACCGGCATGCTAATGTTAAGAAGAGTTTGTTTGTTTGCATGGAATAGGGCCCGAAACCACTTCAGCGATTTAAGAAATTCCATTACCATTAGAATCTTATACTATCTGTGATGAACGTAGGCTGTATAGCATTGTCTAAAAGTTTAAGAAAGTCAGTGCGAAAACTTCGATAGTGTAACCAAAGGTGTGAAAACGTTAAAATAAATCCTTATATACATAACTGCAGAAATTATTGTCCCGACAGGCATTGTTCTGTCATAAATTGAATTTGTTGTCAAGGCCTTTATTATTTGTTTGGCCGAAATGAAAATTTATAACTTTTGTCATATTATTAAAATATACTTGCGAAGCCGGGGCGGACTGTTAGTTATTTTATAAAACTATACTTTCTTCTTATATTTGTTAAAGTCCAAAGCTGCCTTTTTAAATATTTATTGGCAGTAACATTAAAAGTGACGTTATCCATTCCTGGATACTTGTTTGTGGATGTCGAGAAGGGGGCATAACCTGTAACTTTAACTAAAAATCCGGCAATATACAGTTATTTATAATATTATTTCCTAGAGAATATAAAATAATTAATCTTTACACTTTACGAACTCCAATAATGTTTTATCGAATTTTATACACCTTTCTCACTTCGTAACTGGAAATTAATCATAATTAAACTTTCATAGTACATGATTTTTCTTACCAGTTTTTGATGAGTAGAGAAACTTTCAGGTCCGACACCAAAATTGTTTTACTTAAAATTAAAAGTATATTTTTATTCATTTCCAGTTGCGGTATATGAATGGAGTTTTAGTTGTTGGCACTTGTGATTCGGCGATAGAATTCTGGATTCCAAACGGAAGGTTGTAGGTATTAAAGACTACTTCTTCGAATGAACTTGGCATGTGTCTAAAACAATGGGTATTTTCTTTTGTAAATATAAAGTTTGAGTTATATAATATTAGTTCTACTAATATTATATATGAGAAAGTTTGTAAACGAATGAATGTATGTGTGTTTTTTATTATAGGATAGGCGGCAAACGAGCAATCGGCGTCTTTTTACGACTACCGGCGCCCATGAACATCCACATAATTACGATGCCGATGCGTTGCCCTCCTTCTCGACCCCCACAATGTGCAACCGACCACTCACAAACCGCACCAAACGCCGAAGATGTCGCTAAACGGCGGTATTATGTGAGCGGGAGGTACCTCCCCGGTCGTGCCAGAACAATTCCCTTGCATAGGAGGATGTGGAGGATGTTGCACGAAAATGTAAATTTTGTTTGTGTGTGAACGTGTAAATTTTGTGTGGCCCACAAGAACAACGACCCAGTAGTGAAGAAGACATAAGCAGTATGTACGCACTTTGGCACACAATATACAATCATAATAATTCTGACGCATTTACCTTTATAGGCGGCACAGCATTATGTATCTACTTATTTTACAGAATTATAATTTACTGTAATTTGATTTGAAATTGCAGTGAAGAGTTGGTACTTATTTCAATTAGAACGTGTTAATAAATATTAGTATTATTCTCCAAGTAACTTCTGAATAGGTGTGGTATATTTGAAAATCGAGCAAAGAATAACGAGTTATTATTTAAAAAAATACTTAATGTTAAGAATGTTAACGACGCCACGGTTTGTTTTCCATAAAACAAAAAACAATACACGGACGGATGGACGGATCCGAGCCACTCCACGGACACTTACACATGTAGCCACTGAGCCTAATGGCTTACTACAGGACGTATCTGTGGATTTCTGTATGCGTATTAAAAGATTTATAAACTTTGCTGCTTCTGCGATTACCTACTCTGTAATAATAGGGTCGGAAAACAATAATACTTACCGTTATGGAGCATCCATGTGAAACTTTTTTCGCATAAATTTTGAATAACCTCAATCTTTAGATCAGTCAGAGTACCCAGTAGACCATAATATGCCAAGTTAGAACGGAGGAGTGACACAAATAAGTACCTTTTTACTGACATAAAGTAACAAGGTTAACAAATTAGTTTTTATTATTATTTATTTCCTATTGTAGCAATTAGACAATTATAACAAAATGAATTTATGTTGATGACAATATAGGATACAATACACAAGATAGGATTCCTTTTTTTCCTTTTTTCTTCCTTTTTCTATTTTTTTTTTTTGGCATATAAATTGCAGTCTTTGTTTATATAATATATTAATTTACAAAAGAAAGTACGAGAGATATTAAAATATACCTATATATATAATATAACTCACCATAATTTTATATTGTAACAAAGCTAACATTTTTCATATAACATTTGTAATGATTAAAAATTGTTTTATCTAAAATCGTTCTATTTTTTCCCTCTCTTCCCTGAAGAAAAAGCTACATAAAGAAATACTAGATATAGAAATACTAACCGTACGGTCCAGATCCCGGAATCACGTGATCCTATCGCCTTCAAATAACACAAAGAGTATCTTCACGCCTATTATCACGGAAGAGCCAGCGGTGGCATATAAACATTAATAAAGCGCGGTTCTTGGTCTTCACGTGCTTTATTATAACAATAGTGCACACACGGCTCGGCGGCTGAGCGTGCGCTCCGAAGCACGGAAGTTTAACGCCCCAATTACTTGACTTCAGTCTTTTATTACAACTTGAAAACCCAATAACACTGGCCCGACACAGGACACAGACGCAGGACTTCACAACTGTGCTTGAACATGCTTACCGCTAGTCCACGAGGCAGACAATCTTTGTTATCTACATTATGATCCCTTTGGTTAGGTTCTATCTAGTCTCACAGCTAGTAATGTTACATATGCTAAAAGTAATATGTTTCTCCGGCATTAGCTCGCCATAAGTTCTGTATCCGCCAGATGCTGTCAGACTCAAGTGTAGGTATTCGCTCACATAGAAATTTAGGTAAAAGTGCAAAATCTCCTGCGAATGGCCCCGGTTGGCTGATACGTTCGCTACCTCAACCCATGCAATGGTGGCACCATGATGAAGAGTAATTCTATATGCATTCTTATAATCTATACTCATAATGTTAGGTCCATACATATGAAATTGGCGTTTTTCGTACTGGCGTCTTAAATCACGAATTTCTCCTACTTTTAAGGAATTCAAATTTCAAATTTGAACAGCTTCTGTTTGTGTCACGCGTTTTACAAAATGGAATATTTAAAATATCGCATTAATTACGATTAGGAGAAGGGTGAATGATGTGCATGGCGGTGGCGTTGTTAGAAGGAGGGCACCCAATCGGCATAGTAATTATATGGATGTTCATGGGCGTCAGTAGTCGTAAAAAAAGCTCTGATTTGTCGTTTGCCCCCCTGTTCTAAAAAAATTGATCGCGCTAATCACAGGAAATACAAGGCCCAAATTGAAAAATTATTTTTGCGTTGAACAGTCCATTTATCGAGGACGGCTATATACCATGACGCTACGAAAAATAGGATCGGAACTGCGCGTGTGGAACATCCGGGCAAGAGATGCCGAGGTAAGAGGTACTTCACCACATACTCGCGTTGTTCAGTTTACTTTAATACTTACATATGTACATCGGCCGAAACGTTGAATGACGAGGTACATCCTCGTCCTACGTTCATCCAAGATACAGATTGATATTCAAAGTGTCACCGTAGCTTTGTGTCCACTAGCACTTGCCGTCGCTCGCCTTTACTCTTGAGTCCAGCTGAACTTTCGGTTTCGGTTAGTTTCGGTAAATAAATCTAATTTCCGCCGCAGCACGAAATTCACGAATACGGATTCATGAATTTCGTGTGGTATTTGGGTCAATTTGTGGTGTTTGTGTTGACTTGAATTAGCGTTTTAGGAATAAACGATCAGTTAAATAATCATTCTAAAATTTCTTTTTGGCACAATAGGACGTTTTACTTGACTTTTAGACCATACAATCTTATTTATTTTTAGTTTTTAATGTGATCAAGTTGATACTATTCATTTTAACTAAATGGAGGTTATAAAGAACGCACAGGTTAGCGGTAGTATCGTGCTGCATTGTATCCGAATTCTGCTTGCGCGTACGCGAAAGTAGTCAGGGCGATGTCTTTCTACAACACGTCCTCCATGTGCATCAAGATGAGTATTCAATTACTGAGTCCCATGATTATGTCAAATTTTTGATTAATATTATTTATTCAGGTTCAGCAGAGAAAAATATTGAACTTCCAGTAAAGCAGTGAAAAAATTAGCTGTTTATGTTTTAAGAAAACCTAAAATTATCAAAAATGGCAACCAACTTTAGGAGGTTAAACGAGGAGTAGCCCTTTTGATTATTATCGCCCGTAAATATCCGAGACATCATTAAGCCCTCTTTTCTTGCTACCCTCTGGCCCCTAGCTACTCACAAAACGCACGAAATACGACACAGAAGTTGTCAATTTACGGCAATATCATGCGAGCGAGAGGTACGTCCCCGATCGTGCTGGCCTAATTCTGCTGCAATGCAGCAATACAGTACCACTTATTAGACATAACCTAATGAAATATAAAATTAGTAATCTACATATAAATTACTTAGGCTGATTTTAGTTTCACGCCGACGGCACGCGCACCGGGGGCGATGATGGCCGAGATATATGAACTTTTAGGAAGCGTTTTTTGTTTCACCATCGCCGTCGCCGGTTTTTATTTTTTTGAGATATGTATCGCAAAAAAATAAAACCGGCGACGACTGCTTTGTACTATGTAGTACAAAGCAGCAATAATTAATACACTCCGCATTTTGTCGTCGTCTATACGGTAAGGCGGTCAGTACGATACTAAAACGAGCCACGCTAAGCCTCAGCGTTGACAAACAACGCGCTGAGCTATGAGCGCTGACGATGAGCGTGAGACTAAAATCAGCCTTAATAATTGAAAATGTTCAGCAATGAAATCTAGTGCAGACTTTGTAAAGTAATATTTTTTTGTAAGAGGTGCTTGCTGGTGAGAGTGCTGGAGACCATGCTGCATTACACTACATCCTCCTATGCAACGAAATTGGGCAAGCACACTGCTGGTCATCTCCACAGAAATCTGTGGGGGGTTACGGGCATCGAGGCGGACCATGGTAACGAGGCCTCAATAATTTGCGGGTTTGCCATCGTGGCTTATTGGCTCAGGGAAATGTAGGCCTGTTTAGGGCCTGTGTGTTGTGTGGTGAGTAGCGATTGGGTGTGTCATGCGTGTACATGTGTGATCCTCGTCCAGATTGCAGGACCCGCAGTCCCTAGTCCGCTTGGTGGATCTCGGGGTGGAGTTCACGCGGATACGGTCTCCCGTCAGGTGGTCGCGCGTGCAGCGGGGCCAGGCCGCGTAGATGAGCATGCGGTCCATTGTCTGCCCTATTAAACATAGCGATCTGATCGACATTCGAACCACAAACTTATCCAGCGACTCTATCCGCAAGGGGGCAAGCACGACCGGGGAGGTACCTTTCGCTCACTTGATAACGCCGTAAAGTGACACCTACGGTGTCGCGTTTCGTGCTGTTTGTGAGCAGTAGTAGTTGTGTGAAAAGGAGTGCAACGCACCGGCATAATTATTCTGATTATTATGGGCGTCGGTAGTCGTTGAAAGGTTCCGATATCTCGTTTGTCCTCCTATACTATAAAAGAAATAGAATTTTCTTTCGTTTTCGGCTGAAACCATGGTACAGGCTGAAATTTTGGTTTCGGCTATAAAACCAGTTTCAGTCGGACTCTACTTTACTCATTGGATAATAGCTGTATGAAATGTGTCTTCACAAATTGTTTTTCTTTTAACATTATGACGACACGTTTCATTCGTAATTTTGAAATTCACACAAATACATATCATATTAATATAATATCTGGTATTTACTATATCTATGCAATTAGTATTTTAGTGAACACGAAAGTTGAACGCTTGAAAATGTTAAGCGCGCAAAAATTACGCCTTTAGACTTTCTATGACCATAACACTCAATGTCATAGATAATACCTATATACTGGTACCTATATAATGTGCATGCCAAATTAGATGGACACAGAAGTACTGCTTTCACATGTTTCTGCTCTATTCTCCAAGACGATCAGTCTCCGTCACGTAACTGCTTATGGGATCCCCTCTCTATCTATATTATCTTTAATTGCTATTTATTCTCTAAGTGTTGTTAAACTTAATAAAAGTAAAACCACGAAAACTTTATTGCAGCAAGTGGACGCGTAGCCAATGTATCTGAGAGTGAGCGTAAAAGTGCTTATAGTATTAAAATGTCTGATATTATAAAAATGTAAATGACAATGCTATTGCATTATCACGGTTTCAAGTGTTCAGTCTGCATTGCACTTTTTACTATTGTGTACTGATGTAAAGGCTGTGCAAATAAACCGGTCATACGTTGTGAGATAGGGTACATTATCAGTATTTAGATACAAAAGGAATTATGGAAAAATATCACCGTTTAAGAGATATGAATAATATATTTTTTTTAATATATCAACCGATTTTCTCAAAAAATCGGGTAAAGTATGTAAAGTTGGTCTTCAAATATACGTGTATTTGCACTTTATGGTAAATAATTAATAAAAAATCCCAGACAAAAACATGTGACATGTTTTTTTGTACAACCTATATGTTATGAACAAGGACTTTTTCCGAAAAGATACGAGTGTACTTTAAACCACACGACCGAAAAAACTTCTATAGTCGTACCGAACGTAACTGGTTTGAAGAGAAAGAAATGTTGCGTGCATGCATCTCTTTCTTGCCCCTACAGTAAATAGTGTTCTACTAAATATCTTTTTATTTTAACGAAGTTTTTTTTTTCGGAGGGACCTACTACTGATTGGCGGCGCTTGTTCAGCCTTAACATTTCGAATGACTACGAAAGACTTTGCATCTTCAGGTTTAGGGAGACGATAGGGGGACAGACCCCCTCTTTTCCCGCAGATGGGAAGAGAGAAACCGGAATTTTACTATGGGCGTTACCCTATGGTGATTATTATTGGGACCTAAAAGGGGGAAACGGTCCTCCTCCCCACACTAGTCGGACGGCGCGCGCACGATGCCGTTTAAGTTGCGGTGTCGTGGATAAGGATAATTGAGCTCGTTTAATGTATGGTTTATCTGAGGAGGCCGGTCTCCTCACCCCCCCCCCCTAACGGGACGGGTTAATTTGCGCTACAAATCGACAAAAGCCGTGTTCTTGATTTATTTATTATTATTAGAGATCTCTACAGTCACGTTATTTTACTTCTTTCACAAACAAAGCGGTTTGTCGCGGTCGCGGTCATATATATGCTATATGCGTATTACAATTCGCCGGTCATTGGGGTAGGGGAGGGGGGATCCCCATCATGGTGCAAGGCCACCTTGTCATGGCTGTGGGGCTCAGTCGCCTGGGGAGAACCCAGGTGAGCCAATTGAACTGAGGGGGATCTTTTCACCCTTCTTATAAGAGAGCTAAAGATCAAGATGAGGAATCGCTCTCGGTACCCCTCTTATAAGAAGAGGCGAGGATGGAAACCTCACCCCATTGCACTGTCCCAAAGTCGGTGGGGTTGTCCGGTAGTGCGGGGCAACCCGGGGAGTTGGTCCCTTAGGGTGCTGACTAGCCGTCGAGGTGCCCTGATGATTTACTGTTCCGGGACACCACACCAAGGGCGGCACTGATGGCACTCGCGGTGGTTTACACACACCACTGGACCCAACCCAGGGCCGTCAGAAAGAAAAAAAAGGGGGAGGTATTTGGGCAGGGGTGCCGGTCCGAGGGACTGAGACGTTCTCCATATCTCCGACGAGTACAACCACATAAGTGGGGGTATCGGTAGGGGTTGGATCGCGACCCATTATCGGAACTTAGCTGTCCTAGCTGGGGTGTTAGTGGTTTTAACTTGTTATTTGTGGAGAAGGAGGTATGCTTGTGCACTCCACTGGAGAGTTCCGCGACACTGGCACAACCCCCGGGACGGTTTTCATGCTATACCTGTACATATGGTAAATATACTTATATTTATAAAAATAAAATAAAGTAGTGTAAATAATACAAAGTAAGTAGATGTAAAAATTTGTAAAATAAAATAGGCATTTGGTGCAGAAGAAAAGGACGTGAACCGGTTATTTAATTCTTGTTAGCAAGGACAGTTCTGGGGTATGGTTTGTGGTCCGAAGGTCTACTGTACCAGGGAGCTATGTTCTTGATTAGATGGTGGTCGGATGAGTCGGCGTTGTTACAAAGGTTCTGTGACTAGTGTGGTGATTTTCAGGTCAAGGTGTATGACGTCGTTTCTTACGTAGCGCAGCGCTCCGGCTGCAAACCTAAGGGCTCTGTTCTCCATGGCGCGAAATCACTGTTTTAGCGAATCCGCTACTAAGATGAACCAGGCCGACGCCGCGTACGTGAGTTTCGACCGTACATATGTTATATATATGGATATTTTGATCTTAAGTGGCAACTGCGCTGTCATCGCTCTTCGCAGCAGTTGGATTGCTATCCCTGTGCTGGCTATGTCGTGCTTGACGTGGCATGATCAAGGCGTGATCCAATGTGACACCTAGGTATTTGGCGGTGCGGGCCCAGGGGATCGTTTCACCGGCAATCGTTAACTGGGGTGGTGAACGTAAGGATTTGGAAATTAGAAGGGCTTGTGTCGTATTTGGCTTCACTGACGGGCGCCATTTCTGGAGCCAGTCCGGTAGGAGATTAAGAGCTTTCTGGAGCTTTTGGGCCATGTAGGTTGCGTCATCATGCATGGATAGCGCAAACAAGGCTGTGTCATCCGCATACAGTGGTGTGGTCTTCGCCGTTTTCGGGGTATCGGCCACATACAGGCTGTTCGATGCGGGCGAGACACAGCTTTACTGCGGTACCCCAGCTGTTATCGGGTGGGCTCCCGAAATGGCATCCTCCACCCGCACGCGAAACGTCATGCCTTGCAGGAAGGACGCAACTACTTTCACGAGGGGACGGTGGTCGAGCAGCTTGTGGATAAGACCATAGTGCCAGACACGGTCGAAGGCCTTCTAGATGTCTAGGAAGATGGCGCCAGCCGTCTACTTTTTGTTCAATGCGCCGGTGAGCATGTGTATTACTCTCGCGAGCTGATAGGTGGCGCTATGCCCTGGTCTAGAGCCATGTGAGCGTAGTTAATACTTATGTACTGCATGTGGGTGAAAAGAGCCTTTCCAGTCTCACTAGCTCACTTCGGCTTCAATTCAAAATATCTTTACCTCTTACTTTATATGTTCACGGACTTACTCTATATATTTTTCTCACATCATCCTTTGGTTTCATTTTCATTACGCTCTCATCACGTATTCGCCAAATGACTCATCAAGTCAAGCAAGGAAGTTTTTTTTTTTTCAAAATATTTCTACGAATTTGTAAACCAATTTTCTTAATATGACAAAGGAGATAGCCCATTTCAGTTGTGGTTTTGTGCCATTTTACTATTAATAGAGAAAAATCCTTAGATTTCAATAAAAAATAAAATAGGTTAGTATAAGCAACTATATTACGTACACAAAGTAAGATCTTATTAGCATTTTCACTATAAGTTGACAATCCTATATCAAGATGACACCCTTTAACGACTGTTTGCTTATAGTGGAAATATTAAATAAGTCGTGCGCAGAAATTAATAAGAATTCATGAATTTTAACTATTAGAACCTTTATACTTTGATTCCATCCTTTCTAGACTGGTACACGACCAGTCCTACGCTCCATAAAATTTTGGACTCATCTCCTGTAAACTGAATGTATATATACCCCAAAGACATAAAATGTGACTGTACCCAAAAAAGCTACAACTTTACAAATGGCTGAAATGTTATCGTAGCTGTCAAATAGTATTGAAATTTCTTTTATTTTCGCAATGATCTGTAATTTACATGTTGTGATTTAAAAAAAATAATGTTAAATTTTTTATATCAGTGAACTTGTGTAAATTTCCATTATGAACGGGTTAAGTTTCAGTGAACTTTGTTGTCTGTTTTGTTGTCCGCCATGCCCAGGAAAAATTGCGGCTAAGCTTGCATTCCTGCCTCCTGAACCCACGTATGCATTCACGCCCGACGAGACTGGATCAAAATTTTCAATTACACTTACTGAACGAGCAGAATGGCAGTATTCTGAGCGTGAGAAAGAGAATATCGAGGGCTTTTATTCAAGAACAACAAGAGGCAATAGAATAGCCTGCCTCTTTGTACGATGCAGCCCCAATGCTCGGTTTACTATATTGTTTTCGCATGGCAATGCTGTAGATCTGGGTCAAATGAGTAGTTTCTATTTAGGATTAGGTACTAGAATAAATTGTAACATATTCAGTTATGATTATTCTGGTTATGGTGTGAGTGGGGGGAAACCATCAGAAAAGAATTTATATGCAGATGTAGATGCTGCCTGGCAAGCTTTACGTACTAGATATGGCATTAGCCCAGAAAACATTATACTATATGGACAGAGCATTGGTACTGTACCCACAGTAGACTTAGCAGCCCGATATGAAGTTGGGGCAGTAGTTCTTCATTCGCCTTTGATGTCTGGGATGCGTGTTGCTTTCCCAAACACCAAAAGAACATGGTTTTTTGATGCTTTTCCCAGGTAGACTATTTTTCAATAACATTTTCCTTAACAGCTACTATAGTCAGAATCGATAAGAAATGTTTATTTATTGAAATATATAAGACCTAACACATGTTCAGATTAAATAGCTCTGTTTATTATATAGCACTATTGTTTTAGATACTATAATATTTAGCATTCAGGAAAACAGAGTGTTGGTTGACCATTCACCAGGTGGGAAGATGATCTCTGTGCAGTAGCGGTCTGGGATGGGTCCGAGTAGCAGTAGATTGGTCATCTCGGCATTCATTGAAAGAGGCCGATGTTAGCAGTGGACCGATAAGGGCTGATAATGATAATGATGATGATGATTGTTTTAATAGATGTACAAGCAATTACATTTGCATATTTTAGTATAGTATAGTTTAATTTTATTGTTCAAAGTAAACAAAGACTAACTAGCTTTTATCTTTTCAAATACTTTATTTTTATATTAAATAATTTTAAAGTTTAGTTTTATCTAAATATCAATAGAACACTATTGTTCAATTTTACTGGCACTGTATGAATTGTACTAGTTTTTTTTTATTTGATCAGCCTAAAAACCTGATTAAAAGTTTACACTGTTAGTACATTTGAACTCCTTGATTTTATTTACTCAGTAATTAGCATACTTTCCTACCAGACTTTCCAAAACCAGACTTTACTGAATATTAGTACACAAGTGTGAAGTAATCTAATACAGAACCATGGTATTATTATTATTGCACTATAAACTTTTGATGCATTTAGAAATTTATTTAGTAAGATGTTGTGCCATGCTGTGGTGCAGCACGATTGTGCCGCCATGACTAGAGAGGTACCTCTTGCTCACCAAGTATTTCTGCAGAGTGACAGCTAGTCTGTAAAATTTTTGCGGTTTATGATTTTTATGGTGACCCATTGGAGGGGAGGAGTCATCAAAAGGCTCTGATTAATTGGTTGCCACCTTAACAATATAATAACAAAAATTGTGTGTGTGTGTGAAAGTGACTGCTTATGCACGGTACTAAATTAATAAATGAGCAAGTTTACTTTTTCTTTGTTATAAGAACAATTTTATAAATAATATAATTAATTCAAAGATATGCTGGCATTGACATTGATAATAAAACAGTAGTCAATAAAGTAGTACACAAGTGCAAGGTTATTAAGAACATTAATATGTACTATCATTCTAGAACACATACAAGTCATAATTAAAGCAATTGACATTGTTCCTAAAGATATACGGATTCTTAGCACCCACAACAAGTATTTTGTGTGTCAATCCCAAAACTAAGCAATGATTTATTACATTTTAAAAAATTACCAATTTGGTCTCAGTGGACCGTGATAACGGTTGCTGTAAAGCTTCTGAAACATCGGGCTTGTTAAATAATTAAATAAACCGCAATAAAATCCATAAAAGTAACTACTTTTAAAATGAAACTTCATGGCAATGAGTAACATTTGCGTAAACTTAAGATATCAATTAAGCAAAGGCATTAGAGCAAGTTAATTATTTCACTCATTTTTACAAAAATATTATCTTCATTAGTATTGTATTCTATTGTTCTTGTTGTTTAACACAGCAATTATATATTTTACCATGTTTTCGATTTCAGTATTGACAAAATACCTAAAGTCACTTCACCAGTTCTAGTAATTCATGGAACTGAAGATGAAGTTATAGACTTTTCTCATGGACTAGCTATATATGAGAGATGTCCACGAGCTGTGGAGCCCCTTTGGGTTGAGGTGTGTATATTACTTTTTTATCAGTGTCCAAACATATATGAAATGTGGTGAACCATTAAATGTCTTTTTTTTAATTTCAATTGGGATACTAATATAATTTTTTCTAGCTCTACAGTTTGCACCAAATTTAAACTAAAGCTAATAAAATGTGTTTTGGGCCCTTTATCTCAAATAAAGTTTAATCATTTTTAAAACACAGGCAGAAATAATAATCAAACTTTATATAAAATATTATATTGGTTTACAAAAATAGATGATTTCATACAGAACAGTCATTCCAAAGAGTCAGTGACTGTATATAAAGATATTTTTAGCAATTTCAACCTTGTGTGGATGATTTATCAATGTATATTTTATACACGAACAATGTAATCAACACAATAGACAACATAATTTTATAATGACATTATGGACACTATGAGCCATGCAATAATTTAAACTGTGCTATTCTCAACATTACAGAGTACCGACATACTCTGAAAATCCTAGTATAATGTTAGAGAAACAAATTTCTTGAAACTGCAAAACATTTATTAAATGAGGCACATGAATGTTACAAATGTCTCACTTGATTGGTGCGCGTCAGTGATGAAAGTTTTAGTTGTACGAATGCATTACCAATTTTAATTAATGTTAAACCATATATAACAAATTGAGTTGCATGATATAAGTCTATTAGACCAATTAAAGTAAAAAAAAAATTATATTTATATTTAATTTTTAGCCAAGTGAGTAACTCTGTTTTTAAAACCCTTATTGCCAATTGTACTCTAAACTCTGTCCCAGCTTGGCACGGTAAAATATATACAAAAATGTGAAGGTGGTGGCGGTTTCTTGCGGTTAATTGTCGGGACTGACTAACCGTCGCGGTGCCCTGATGATTTAGGCACTTTACTATAGACGGCTATAATATATAATTTACTAAGGACACTATTATGTGCTGTGAGCCACATACAACACTGGACCGCACCCAGGACCAGGCGCGTTTCAACTTCAATTAATAAGGCTTTAAATAGTCTTGCCATAATTAATATTGTAAGAAAGAAAAAAAAAATTTAATTGCAAATAACATTTATTGTGTTTATAACGTGTTAGTTTAATACAGAAATAGAAAACAAAAATGCAAGCTGTGCTCTCTAAAACCGACCATAAATCATAACCAGCGTATTAAGTTGGGGACTAGACGACGGCCAGTTTTGAGCTCTGATGAATTCCGAGACGTTCGCTTCCAACCAAGACTGCGTGGACCGTGCCTTAAGAGCCGGTGCCGATTCTTACTGGAAGGACCATATCTGGTTATTGGATATGGTGTTATTAAGCGGCTTAACTACACTCTCAAGAGTGGTATCTTGATACACTTATGCTGATGTTTTGATACCTTTTTCACACAAATATGGCCCAGCCACACCTTCATAGCTATTACCCCACCAAACCATCACTGAAGCCCACGTTGCACTATGTAGACAAATTGGGAAGCTTCTTTTCTTTTTTTTTTCTTTTTCGGAGGGACCTACTACTGATTGGCGGTGCTCGTCCAGCCTTAACAGTTCGAATGATTACGAAAGACTTTTGTGTCTTCAGGTTTAGGGGGACAGACCCCCCTCTTTTCCCGCAGATGGGAAGAAACAAACCGAAATTTTATTGTGGGCGTTACCCTATGGTGAGTATTATTGGGACCGGAAAGGGGGAAACGGTCCCCTCCCCATACTAGTGGGACGACGCGCGCACGATGCCGTTTAAGTTGCAGTGTCGTGGATAAGGATAATAAAATTGGGAAGCTTCCATAGAGCATCGAGTATAAATACGGTCTTATTGTTTGTTAAAATGTTGCTCACACTAAAAAAACCTCATCCGTAACAAATTTTTTCTGTGGCCTCCCTTTGCGTTACCACTTCATTAGTTGTTTCGATTTTACTACCCTATTCATATTTAATTTATCAGTTAAGAAATGACCAGTGTGTATGTTATAGGCTGTAAGTCAACTCTTAAAATACGAGACATGGTTCTAGGTGCTATCTTCACTTCCCGAGATTTGTTTTCCTTCCGGACAGGGTTTCTGCTTATTCTTTCCCGTACAGCTTTGACCACCTTTTTCGTACGAACACTAAGTGGACGGCCAGATCTTGCACAATCAGAGGAAGTCTCATTGTACACGTTAATATCTCGGTAAACAAAAATTTAACTAATACCAAGTGTATGGAGAGTTTCAAAAATTGCAATAGGCTCCATGCCAACTTTGTGTAATGCAACCACAGCGATTCTCTTCTCTTTATCTCACCCCACTCCACTTTAATATAGCAAAATATGGTACAATGACAGATTCGAAATTAAAATGTATTATTTTTATTTTTGTATGGAATGTAACCTCGCTTCTCGTTTGCCCCGTATTCACCCTACGAGTTCAATGCCGATAGTGATACACGACGTAAGTGTGATGGACGTCACCAGCGCCAGAAGTCAAGCGGATTTGTACGAATTCTTCGTGCTAATCTCGATTCCCGCATAATTGTAAACGGGTGTAAATCCCGTTTATATGTTGAAATCGTATGATTCAAGAAAATCATTTATATTCTCCGACATTTTTAAGTCTGTTAAATGTGTATTTCGTTATCGCTGTAGAACTAAATGTCAATGAAATATTTTTTGTTACCTTTTTTCGTTTTTGTACGCGCGCAATACAACAACGCATTATCATGTTTTTGAGGTACAGGTAGACAGATATTATGGAAGCAACCGGCATAGCATTGACCAAATGATCATGTAGAATAAATAATGTAGGTTAAGGACTTTCTTAAAAATCACAAATATTATGATTTTTAAGAAATAGTCTTTAACCTAAAAAACAATATTTTGCGATATTAAAATTAAGCCGGGTAATAAAGAGAACGGAACCGCTGTGATTGCATTACATAAAGTAGGTATAGAGCCAAATGTAATTTTTAAAACTCCATACACATAGGTACAAAGAGATCTCTGTTTGTGACAGAGAAAGATCTGGCCGTCCGCGTAGTGTTCGTACGAAGAAGGTGGTTAAAGAAGTAACGGAAAAAATTCGAAGAAATTCTGTCCGAAAGCAAAAGATTTTATCTCGGTAAACGAAGATAGCACCTAGAACCATATCGCGTATTTTATTTTTAAGAGATGGCTTCGGACTTGCAGCCCATAAAAGACGCACTAGTCACTTCTTAACTGATAAATTAGACATGCATAGGGTGGTAAAATTGTAACAACTAATGAAGTGGTACGCAAGGGGAGGTCACAGAAAAAAAATGTTTATGGAAGATATTTTTTTTAGAATTGAGCAACATTTTAAAAAGCAAATTAACCTATTTATGCTCAAACCTCTAAGGTCCGAATTAGACGACAGAGTGCAACGTGGGCATTATCCGACTTCAGTGATGGTTTGATGGAGTGTTAGCTATGAGGTAGTCACATTTTTGTGAAATAGGTATCAAGATACCATTCTTGAGAAGGTAGTTAAGTCTCTTAATAGCACCATGTTCATTAACTAAGTATGGCCCTTCCAGCAAGACCTAGCGCCGGGTCAAAGGGCTCGGTCCACGCAGTCTTGGTCGGAGTGAACGTCTCGGACTTCTTCAGAACTGAAGAACTTCAGACTGGCCGTCGTTCAGTCACGACCTTAAACCGCTGGAATATGGTTTATGGTCAATTTCGGAGAGTACAGCTTCCTCTACCCGCCATTATAATTTGAAGTCCCTAAAACAATCCATACTATTGGTACTGAATAATCTGCCCATGGAAAGAGTATGTGCTCCTATTGATAACTAGCCTCAATGTTTAAAGAAATGTATGAACCGCCCATGGAGACCACTTCGAATAAGCTTTAATTGTTTTATATTTGTGTACATAAGCAACACACTGTAAAAGTAAATAGTGTTATTTGCAATTAAAAATATTTTTTTATCTTTGTTACATTATTTATGACAAGACTAGGTATGTCAACGGCTTACTCGAAAAATAGCAAAATTATAGATTGCCAGCTTGATGGACGTAACGTCGGAACGAAGACCTTCATCTTACGTTGCCTTTGAAAATATGTCTCTTAGAAAAGAAAAACAGTAGTGATTGATTCTAATAGAGCCATTTAACGGACGAAAGATTTTAATAAGGTTTTGTTTAATTTTAGGGAGCTGGACACAATGACGTGGAACTTTTTAACCAGTATTTAGAAAGACTGAAACGTTTTGTTTCGGTTGAATTGCTCAACTGACAAAGACTGCCGGCCACAGGCCAAACCACTCAAGGTAATTAGAAGTCACAATAGCATGTTAATAAATTATGACATTATTGCTCTATTTGTTATGTTTTTATGGGAGAGGAGGTCGACTACTAGTGATATACTCTTCATATCCTTGGATTTTTTATTAATTGTAGGCGTTTTGTGGCTTTGGACGACAAACACAAATTGTAATTTGTTAATACATAATGAAAGACATCTTATTTCAGGAGATGATCAAAATCCTGCGTCAACGTTGAGCTCTGGGACCTCGAGCTCTGCAACCGAGAGACTTCTCTAGCTAGCGGGGGCCGGGCCTAGCCGGGCCGGCCCCGAAAAATCTTTTGCGAGACTCGATAGCTCTCCGAGCCCACACAACATGGAAAAGAATTCCGATAGTAAAGGAATCGGCGGCGACGCTCGCAGCCCTCGCATGGCGCACAACATCAGCATTAATGTAACGACCGCCGACTCACCCGTAGGCGTGCGGCGCCGCATCCACCTGCGCTCACTCAGTGACGTGACGCCGGCCGCACGCTCTCCCGTCGCGCGCGCTCGTTCGCACTCTGAGCGGCCGCGCCCCTCGCTTGCACCCTCCCCGGCGCCCTCGCCCGCTCCGTCTCCGCGACGCCCTCCTGCGTCCCCCTCCTTGGTGGCCCCGCAGCCGCGGGTGGTCCGCAGCGAGCGATCGTCACCAGACGCATCGCTGCACGCACTCGCGGATCTCGACCGTCCGCGAGAGCAGGACCCGTGGCGGAAGATGAGCGAGGCTGATTTAGCGGGTGGGTCGCGACGGCCGCGAGGCGGGCGAAAATCTGCGGACCCATGGGTGCGCGAGAAAAATGGCGTGAGCGCGATCACGGCGGGCACACGGCGCGGGCGACTTGAACGCGCCGCGGCAGTGACGTGCGAGGCGTGCGGGGCGGCAGGTTGCGAGTGCTGGCGTTGCACATGCTCACCGCGCCCTTCGCCTCGTCCTGCGCGTCCTGCACTGCGTCCCGCGCGCGCACATTCTGACGACGAGGAGCGCCCGCGCCGCCTCTACAAGTCTTCGTCGACGCGCGTCGTGTGCGCACCGCCCGACCCGCTGCTAGAGACCACATGTTAGACGAGTATTATTATTAGTGCTCGCTCAGACACGCCGGGAACCGAGCGATTTCTGCCTTGTTTAAGTGACACGCAGAGCGTTCGCTCTATTAACAGGCGTAGAATTATAAGAGCTTATTCAAACGCACCGGGAAACGCACGATTACGCGATTACTGAGTCGCAAGGCAACCATGCGGATCTTACTTAGATAGTACTTTCTAGCTTCCGCCTGGGGGCTACTCCTGTTATATAAAAAAAATATATAATATAAACAAATGAAATGAAATCATACGTACTGCAATCGCGCGGAACCGGCATGTCCGATTGGGCCCATAGAGCGAGTTCTTTTCCCCTTAATTTTAAGATTTTCAAATTATAACTGTGAAATGTACCATATTCGATTTTCTGTACGGGTCATTTTTGTGTGTATGAATATGAATGTTTCTTTTGATACTGTAATTATCTTAAATTCGTGAGGTTGTGCTCGTTGTGTCGAATGTGTATTTACGATTGCATTTTAAATATATAGATTATACTTACTAGTGTTAAAATACTTAAAGTGACTTCATATATTCATATTCTGATGAGGACGATATCTTGCTAGTTCCTATATTATGTGTACCGTCATGATTTCAGTCTATTACGTTTCAGAATTGTACCCATCGCTGTTTAAAGTATGTTAAATGTACGAGTTTACGCCATTTCTTTGTTCAATTTTAACTTTAAAATGAAATGTTCTCATTTCCGACTGCACTAAAGAGGGCCACATTTTCATGTAGCTTATATGGCTTTATGAATTTTAATCTGACGGAGACAGGTCTTAAATTCTTTTGAATAATAAAATAATATTTTTTATTCGTATGGCATATTGTTCATTGTGACGAGTAAACATATATAAAGAACTCATAAAATGATTTACACATTTTAATTTCCATTTAATAGTTTTGTTACTACCATGTGCTTAATATGTTAAAACACATTGTGTATAGCTAAATGCATTTAAATGTGTACAGTAAGATATATTTTATGTTATACATTTTAGATTTGAATTTAAAAATATATTTTATACTTTAATCGAAATCAATTCAGATATATACGACGCAATCGGGGCTTCCATGGCAGTAACTTGTGCAATGACTGAGGGGTATCTTATAGAGTATTCATGCAGGCACTTCCGCATGCAACATTTGCTTGCCTGCAAAATTATTGTAGTCTGATATTCCACACGAAAGTATTGAATCATGCACATGCAGTGGCCTTGTGCAGGTCACGTTAGTCTTATGCAAGGCAAAAACAAGCGAAAGTGCAAGCAACACTTTATTACTTGTTTACAAAATACTCTTGTCCTCATGACCTTTAGTCAACTATACTACAATCAACAGTCTTCGAAGGATAATTACAACACACAGAATATTAGGTAATAGTTACGCTTCTTGCGGTTTTATTAATACTTTTATTATGAGAAGTCTCCATTTGTGAGGAACAACAGTACACAGAACTATACTTGTTTAGATTGAGACACACTATTTCCTCTAACATTGTAATGGTTACAACATTTCTCGATCCAGCTGTTAGACCATGAACTTCATAGTTGCCGCAAGTTCCTTCTTTCTTCTGGTATTCATAAAAAAACATGCAATGGACAAAATAATGACAACAATTAATTTTCTTATGTAAGTTTGTCCATGTGTAAAACTATAATTTATTATGAATTGCTGATGTCAGAAAAATTCATTTGTATTTAATTGATAATAATCTGATAAAACTGTTGATAATTATAGTATGTATTATCAAACAAATAATAGCATAATCAATTAATGTCTCTAATCTGATTAACTAAAGCAAACCAAAGCAAATAATTTTGTATTTCGATTTTCATTAAGAGATATCTTTGTCTCAATTGGTGCCTACCAGGTTTGTTATGGCCTATGGAGTGATGCAATTCCATGTCCAGAGACATGTATTTATATATTCTAGAGTCCTCAGTCAGGGTTCTCATAAAGGTTATGATTACATATAGCTTTGACTTTTTCCTATAATGTTGTTATAAGAATTCTTTTAATTAATAATAAAAATAATTGACCAGTCTTCATACAAATGGATGTTATAATAAAAGATGTATTAAATTATATCACAATATGTACATGGAATTAGCCAAAGTTATAACCACCTTAAAAAAATTGGAATTATTTTGTATTCATGTAAATTTTAATTTAAGACAAAGGCTATTTGTATTTAAAAATGTATATTACATATCATTACATAAACGCTACCTACATTTGTAGTGTTTATGCAAAAGTAAACATTACAGATATATCCATTTTTGCCCTCAAACAACCCTTGTTGTGATAGAGAATGCACTTCTGTAACATAAACATTAAAGAAACTTCAAAAAAAAAGTAAATGCCTCTTTAGCAAGAACATTAATTTCAATAAATAAATTAAATTTATTACTTACAATCAGTCTCTTAAACAGGCAATATAACTTTATCCTTAATTGTGATTGGCTATATTTTACATATGTCATTAAAAAACCACCAACTTTACAATGATATGAGTAATTTATTGTTTATCTATTTCGTACTAACATTATCCAGTAAAAAATAATTGTCAATGTTGTATCTATTGTGTGTGTAAATTATGGAGCAGATCCATTGCTACATAGGTATTCATTCTAAATGACAAAATTGTTTTTACATCACCCACTTTCATATCAGAAAACTACTGTACCAAATACATTTATGCTTAAGATACACTGGAATGTCACATCAATAATATCAATAAATAACACATATAAATCTTTTTAGTAAAAAAACCATTGCCTCCATTGTAAAAATAAATCCATCACATGTTATTTAGTACTTAAACATCATAAAATAAATTATACTTTCTAGCCTTATAATAAAATATTAATCAGACAAATATATTTAATATTCCCATTCTTAATCAGTTGCACAACAGTCTAATGACATTGATTTCACTTAAATATGTCATTATCATAGACTCGGAAAGAAACAGCATATTTGGCTGTACACCAATAAATACCAAATCTTATATTGATATGTATGTCTTCTTTAGAAGTTAACATTACAGAAGTAGAAAAACTTGCAGCTATACACAATCATTGTGTATGAAAAGCTGGGTGCACCAAATAGTATGTATACATAACATTACTATGATATTTAGAGGAACATCAAGTAGTGATGAAATACTAGTAGCAAGATTAATCATTATTTTATGAACATAATGAAACCATTTACATTTAACCAATCCCTTGTTTTCACTACAAAGCTTTTTAGAGCAGGTGTCAAAAGACCTTTTCATAAAAGACAGTAAATTATCATGGTGAAATGTAAACACTATGCTCCACATTTGCTCATAATTCTCAATTTAATACTGGTTTTTGACCCATTTTATTGATAAAATCAGACACCATGCTAGCTATAACTTGAGATGACCTTATAATAAATGCATGATCAACATTCACTTCCTGTATCTGAAGTTCTGGTTGGAATTCTCTTAAATCATTTAAATATTCCAATGGTGCCCAATAATCATGTTGGCCATATATAACATTTGATATGTGTTTTATTTTATCAATGCCTCTGACATTCAATTTTACTACAGTATCCATTTCCTCGAATGCAAGAAATAACACCTTCTCCAGTACATGAGGGTTAAGCAGTCTCATAACAACATCACAATGCTCTGACATTGAATTCATTGTCAGGTAAATATTTATTAAAAACTTCTTGAATCCCTCGGGCAGTAGTTGTAAAAATATACAAGCATATATTAATAAAATATAAATCTTTCTAATTAAATTATTTAGAAACCACCCATTTCTAGATTCTGCCATTCTTTGTATTGTTGGAAAGACGAGGTTCACAGAGGAAACCCTATTACTTAACTCATCATACTTGTCAAATAGTTCTATGACCATCCAGGCTCCTATGGAATGTCCAATGAGATGAATTCTGCTATTTTTATCAATATGGTTATTGATGAAATCGATTTTTTGCAGCAATTGTCCTTCCAAATTGTAGATATGTTTGTAATTTGTAAGAATATTTAAATATTCATCTTTGACCTCTTCATGGCCTATATGATCTAAAAATATATTTCAGTGTTATTGTCACTACGTGTGAAATAAGCTTTTGTGAATTTTATTATCTTTATACTTACTGATAATACAAACTGGCAAAGATGTTTGCTTATGTAACTCACTTCCAAAATCAGTGTAAAACTCGCATAATCCTGGATTTCCACTAATACAAATAACTACATCCTTACCATTTGGATTAAACGGATTACCCCAAGTTAATACCCCATAATCGACGTTATTTATAGTCTTATATATCTTCTCCATGATAGTAATAACAAATCTAAAAACTCTTTTTATTACCTATGAAGGTTTTTTATACCGAACAGATTTTCGAATCGTACTCTAGGAAAATGATTTTCTAAGATGACTGCTCAATTAATAAAAAATATTTCAAAGTCAATTAAAATAAAATTGCCAGAAATAATTCAAAATATTGACAGATGACAGTTAACAAACAGCGACTGAGTCTGAAACATTTATAATTTATATGGTCTCTATGGACCATGCATTCATGGAGTTACAGTAGGGATACACAGACAGTAGGGATTAAGGAAGCCAGTGGTTCACCAAACTTAGCCACATAGGAAAATAAATAACTCATTTTCAAAATAATTTTATATTTATTTGTTCCTTCATCCTTTGTTTGTGATTTTTCGATGCTTAATATAATTATTTCGACTTTTGTTTAATTAAAATTACCATTTGAGCAATTTTGCATCCTGAATATGTCTCCTGCCAAACATTATTTTGCGTGTCATCGCTTATATTCATAAATTATTGTGAACAGTGTAGGTTGTCGGTAAGAATTGTGAATTTTCGAAGAAAAATTGTTAATTATTGATAACTCTAAAGTAGAATAAGAACCGTCCTTTTACCGCTGCCCATGTACACTTGTTATGGCCTGTCCACATTATTGGACAACGTCGTAAAATTTCTTTGAAAAATGCCGATTTTAATTTTCTGATGTCAAAAATAACGCCCAATTTATCGTTATTTATAAGGATTTCTGGTTGTAGATATTGATAGTCCATATATTTTTCAATTATATTTCTTTTTATTTTTCTTTTGTTGTCAATTATACAAACTGCAGCATCATCGTAATCCTAATTGATAAACTGTCTGAGTGTACCATAGAAATAATATAGATAGAAAAGGGAAGTCAGCCTCTCATCAGCCAGTAGCTTATCGCTGCCGTGCCCATGTTACACGGCAGCGGTAAGCTCTTTGCAGCGCATCAGACAATCGAGCCGCGCTACTTCTCGCATGAGCGGCTCTGTACAGTGTTACCAACTCCCAATAATACTTATCCCGAAATCTCGAGTCCTAAAAATACTATCAAACAATAACTATATATGTGGTACAATACAATTTTTTTATATCATAAGAGGGTAAACGAGAAATCGGAGCTTTTTGAAGACTACCTACGCCCATGGACATTCGCATGATTGTTACGCAAATGCGTTGCCCAGGAGAGAATCATCCCCATTGCAGGCATCAGTGCATCGCCCCCCCCCCCTCCAATGGGTCAGCGGCTACTCACAAACCGTTTGAAACGCGATAGCGACGCTATCACTTTACGCCGGTATCAAGTGAGCCAGAGTCTCTTCGCGCGCGAATCCTATTGGAGTTAGTCCCTACTCTGAAAGTGTCGTTTGGACTGTTCGTAGTCGAATCTGTGTGCTGTTTGTCAGTGTGTTGTGTGAATGTCTAGGTTGTAGCGTATGTGTCGCATCTGTCCCCGGTATCGTCTGCGTGTCCCCACACCGGGTGTGCGGTGACGTATCCGAGAGCGTGTTTGCAAATGTTTCAAAGTGTTTGATAGTAGTCGTCATGTGGTCGTACTCGTCCGACAGAACGTGTCTGGGACGATGGCCGATGATACATAGTTTGGATCATAGTCCACTGCTTTTGTAATGAGAGGGTTGAGGTGACGAGGCACCCGATCGAAATATTATGTTCAAATGTCTTCGTAGTGACCACTAATAAAGGGCAATTCAAAGTCCTTATGTAGGTTTTGCTTTACGATTTGCATATATAAAGAGAGAAGGAAAAAAATTTACTTGCTCAGAACACGAGAGGCAACAATAACAAATCACAGGAACAGATTTACACATAATGACAATAATAATATTACATTAGTACAAAAAAAAAAAAACAAAAGTAGCCACAGAGAGCCAGTGGCCACTCGCAGGGAGCAATTTTGTACATTTTGCAAAATCTCTATGTGAGAGGGTCTAGCATGAGCGAATAGTACGGTGGAATATGACAGCATCGAGCGGAAACAGACTTTGTGGAGCGTAAGCTTGTTTCTAAGGGACGCCTTACTTTTAGCGTTCTATTAGATAATAAAGCTTATGTAAGATGTTCCGTACTTAATCAAGTATATGAAAATTTGTATAGATATATAGAGATGTTAGAGTGTACCTTTTCAAATTTACTGCCAAACAAGAATGGCACTGCCTATGGGAAGCAAAAGAGAAGTTTCTTAGAATGAAGTCAATGAACAAATTGAAAGAAAATATATTCCTTATGCATATATTATATATTTGCAATAAGAAAATAAATAATTTAACATACTGGCATTATTAATTTAACAACTGACATAGGTAGAGAGATACTTTTAGAAAACATCTACAGATTTTAATGTGACGTGCAATATCGTTGTTTGAATTACTCGCAGACATACTTTCAAATTTTTGTAAATCTCTAACAAAATCAATGTAAGTATTATGTAGTAATTACTCTGTCTAGGGTAGTAAACTTAAAGTGAAAAATAAATTATTTGTGGAAAAGTGTGTAAATTTATTTATTCATTCAACTGTTAAAATTGCTTTATTTAATTATGGGTGACCGCAGATTAAAAATTAGAGACATAGCCGATACGATAGGTTACGGACGAACTCAAAACATAATAGTCAACGAATTGTGTTTTCACAAGGTTTCGGCGAGGTAGGTTCCGCAACTGCTTTCAGTTAAACGAAAAAGGACGCGACTGATTACGTTTTTCACGTGACTGTTTGGAGTCATTTGAGGCCGATGCAGATGATTTACATGGGTTAATCACTGTACACCAGAAACAAAATAACAATTTAACCGGTGGAGACGATGGTTTTCCACCCCCTAAGAAGGCTAAGGCGATTTTGTCGGCAAACAAGCTCATGGCTTAAGCATTCTGGGACTCGAAGGGTGTGATTATGATTGATTATCTTGAAAGGGGTCAGTCTACATACTCTGAATAATACTACTGTGTCTAACTACGTCGTTTTTTTGACAAACGACGAGGTCAAAACAGCAGTAGACGCATATTTTTACTCTGCTGAATGCTTTAAATAGGAGATGGCAAAAGTGCATCGAGCTGGATGATGATTATGTAGAAAAATAAGAATATAACTGATGTAGTATGTGTCTATTTTCTTGGTTAGGCAGAATACTTTTCAATCCTACCTCGTATTATATAAAAAAATATGACTACGTTAGGTAAACTATTGTACTGAACACATTAATGTTCCCTAATGAGGTAGGCAGAGTGGAACCACGATTTCATTTCCTACATAACATCAACACAACTTCACGGCATTCTCTAATGGGGTTGTCGGAGCGAACGGAGTGCCACACATCACGCTGGCATAGCTACCTTGCATTCATTACACTCATCATACAAATTCGGGTATTTGTATTAATCTGATCATGGTAACCTACATCCTTCCACATTCGCATGATATATCTGTTTTATTAATCTTTCACCTGGTATTCTTTCTACATGCCCGAACCAACCGATCATGCTTTTCTTTCATTTGTACACCGACACTTTCTTTAACACCAAAGCTCCCCCTCACTTTAATATTGCGAACAGAATCAGTGAGGGTTACGTGACATATTTTTGGAAATGAGGCCAGGATGAGGTCGATCTCAACCACATCTATTCCTTTTTTCATACACTTTTTGACACATTTCATACATTGTGTAATAAACTAAATTTATTTCACGTCTTACGTTTCTCGAATATTGGTCTGTAAACAAAATTCTACTAATATGACTTCTATAATGGGGCTTCTAACAATAACTAATCACAATGGAAGTTGAAGTTTGAAGAACTGTTAATAATGAAATTAGTTTGTTCTCTAGAAGTAGATGGTTGAACATAAGAAATTTTAAACGTTCGCTTTCGATGAATTTGTAACGTAACATTAACTGAGTTTGTGATGGCTATTCATGCCCCTATAATTAGCCGTATTAAATTTAGGACTAAGCCTTTGAAACTAGTCACACAGGGCTGCGCTTTGTATCTATGATCATCGAGCACCAATTATGCTGTGTTAGTTGTTACTTATTACGAAGTCGTCAACACTAGGTTAGGTTGGCATAATGATCACCATTGTCATGTTGCTGATAGATCCGGGACACCTAACCAAGGCGGCCGAAGGCTCTCGCAGCGATTTTCAGTGTGTTCGAAAACTGTGATCAATGGCGCTTGATAGGCTCCTAAGGCGTAGGAGGAGTATCAGTAGAATGGGCGTAGAATGCGAAAACGAATCGAGAGGGCACGTCGATTTTTTTCTCTCCGCAAGCGTATCACTATATTTGTTTGCCGAAACTTCCAACTGTGGCAAACATAACTGACATAAACTACCTCACACGGAAATTATTTAGTATTAGTTTCAGCATCGAAATCGTACCTGTAAATTATTCTGTATGTTTATTGTGTACAACGAAATGGAGAATTGTAGTACTTTGGGATGTAAAAGTCGTACAGAACGGAATTCTATTGAAAAATTTTAAACCTTTCATAAGTTGTGTCTTTTTCTATATGATCGTGAGAAACTGCTGTAATTTATTATTTATCACTGAGAGGAGGATTGTTAAGTCATGCTACTTTGATTATCGTCAACAAAATTGTGACGTGCTGTCTGCTATAGATCCTACCAAAAAGATATTTTGAGAAGAGTAGCTGGCATGTCTACAAAAAAACACTTTTAATACTTAATAATGTCTCTGTATCAAATTGTAATAGAAAGACTGGTTTCATGGGGTTCTTATTATGCATTAGAAATTTAATATTTTTATATTTTAACAACATGTTCAAAATCTTAATTTAGACATCATATGTAGTTAAGCCGGGATCATCTGGAATATTTTTTCAGCGCTATTAGAACTAAGGGCAGTTTTAATAACAATCCGCCGGCCAGAAAATTTCAATCGTCATTTAAAAGGCTTTTAATACATGGTGAGCTGAAAAATGCTTTGACTGGAAATACTATTCCATTAAGCGATATCATACTTTTAACCTATACTAAACCAGAAATTGCACTCAACAGGAGCTTAGACCGCCATAATCCAGTAGAACTGCCAGAAATTGAACGTGTGGCGGGTTACTCTTCCCTTCACGGGACTTAGTTTATGTATGTGCAGTGGCCGAAACAGTTCACGTACAGAATAAATTGTCTAAAATGCATCACCTTCTGCAGGAATGTCTATTTAACTGCTCGCAAGAGCTATTTAACTGTGCGGATTCACTACTCGTGTAAAAAAATGTTAGTAATTCGGATAAAATAAGAAACATACATGTACACAAAATTAATATTATTCAAGGGACAATAAACAAAGTTTTAATTCTGCTCTGTTTTATATTCGTTCATAATATTATTATCATGCATATTTAATGTTTTAATAAATTATATAAAATATGATGTATGTATTTTAAAAGATATAACGTAGCGTAACGTACCTATTTCTCTATGACTTATGTACACAGATAGTTCTGAGTTTCGCGAATAGCCGATCAGTGCATAGGTGAAACAGTACATATCCGGGTAACAACATTTAAACGAATAACACACGTGATTTAGGTATAGCGCGTTTAGTGGTCTAATATACAGCTCAATCGCAATTTGTTACCTACTAGCAAACGCCTGCGGTCGCTGCCGCCCGCGTGGATGGGTTAAAACCGTAATATTTGAAAATGAAAATATGATTTAGCCGATGATTCCTCTTTATAATTTTAGTGTAGATACAAAAAAAAATCGTGTGTCATCAAACCAATCACCGTGCCGTCGTCCCTATTTATCAATTTTCTTACTCTTATAAAATTACTATGATGTGACCCGTGATTGCTCTCGCGTACACTTTTCACATCATTACATGTTTTAATGTTTTTTTTCTGATGATTATCGCTATATTTTTTGAAAAATGTAACCGTGGGCAGTTAACGCGGATACGGTCTCACGTCAGGTGGTCGCGCGTGCAGCGGGTCCAGGTCGCGTAGATGAGCATGCGGACCATTGTCGGTTGTCATGTCAATTTCTGATGGTGCCGATCACCATCAGAAATTTTTCCAGTAGTTTTTGTGTGAAAACATTATAAAGATGGACACAAATGTTACCTCTTTATAATATTAGTAAATACAATTAAGTTTATCGGATCCAGTCAAATTAAGATAAACGATATGAATTTTTCCTTAGACCTTTGTCTAAAAAAATACCCATTAACACCTTTGTGTTGATGGGTATTTTTTTATGAAACTGACACCATTATTTGTAGGTACTCTATCACTGTTTTTATCGGGTATATTGTCGTGACTACTCGATAGATACTCAATCTACGTCTTAAGGCATTATTTCTCTATGGAGCAAGGAGCATGTAAACACTTTCTTTGTCTATGGAGTGTACACAATAAACATTGCAATGCTGTAAAGTAACCTAATCCAAATTTATTAAATTAATATTAATGTAATAATAATGAATTTAGAGGAAAGATTTGCCACTATAGATGACGTAACGGACACGGAAGCTTTTAATGAATTATTAATGTATGTAGAAAGACTTCAAGCGGAGGATGAAAACTTTATGGAGGTAGGTTATTTCATAAAATACAAATTACTATAGTAAAATGTATAAAAGACGGGTAAGGTAAATTTTGATACGTTGCGGGTTCGAATTCCGCCTACATAGGCGTATATATGGATATAAATACATATAATATATATTTCTATAATAAAAAACTGAAATATATATAATTTTCAAATTTATAATAATATTAAATATATTTCCGTTGTCTAGTACTTGTAACACAAGTCCTTAGGGTATTTACCACAGGACTGGGCTACGGTGGTGTAATAAATCCACAGATATTATTATTATATTAAGGTTTCCAAAATTCCCCAATGTCGAAACAACTTTATAATGCATGTATGAGAATTATTTGTACCTTCTCTGGGTGGCAAGAACTCTGCCTTTCATAATCAAAGGAAATGTGTTTGACATAAAAAAAATATTATTATTATTATTTTATTAGTTAATTATTATTAGTATGGAAAAAAAAATTGTCCGAAAAATATTACTTAACTGTTTGTATCATTTTTTCGCGAAAATATCCCGTCTCATAGCACCGCTATTACTAGCGAGGCTGAGTCATCATCCAAAACTAAAGATTCTCGAATTTATTGATTTGTCATGTGGTTTGACACATTAAGTTCATTAATTTCCTCTTGGGAAGAGCCCAGAAGGGCAACCGCTGTCGGAGTGATTTCCCGTGGCTGCATCAACAGGCCTCTAGATGGAACCCCATGGGGGGTTGGGTCGGGATCAATGGACCAGGTAAGACGTGGAAGTCTGCTGTCTCATGAAGGAATGGAAAAGTGTAAATTTGTGCAGACATTCTAATGCAACCCCAAATAATTAAACCACCAGAAATAACAATGTCTTGTAAAGTATAATTAACTGAAATATAGAAATTAAATATATTGCACAAGGATCATTATGATCATCTGCAAAAATAATAATTATAAAGCACATCATGTTTGGGGGGCTCAGTTTCAAACTGGTTTAGTAACATTTTGAAACCTAACTGGCACATACAGTAGATTTCTACTGTCCTGCTGCCCATAATTATACTGCCAATGTCTTTAACAGCATTAAATATTTTAAATATTTTCATGATGTAACAAATATTTTTATTCATGTATGTACGTATTTTATAAATACATAATTTTGATTATATAAAAAAATGCATACAGTATACAGTATGCATTTTTGAAAATATTCCATACCAGATTTATATGGTTGTACCAAATTTTTATTAAACTGAAGTAGCCTTTTTGTTTCATCTTTGGTGTGCAAGCAATTAATTTGTGTCTATTCAATATTTATAATATACTCCATATATATTTTTTTTAGAAATTGCTATCAAGACTAGACGAAATGGTTATATCATGGGACCAACCATGGTATCAACAAACAAATTGTCTTTCCAGGCAAATGAAGGGCACTTATGAAGTGAAATTGGAAAACTTTCGCACAGACTCCATATCCAAACATGAAAGTGATATAATTCACAAAAATTGGAAGAGACTCCGAAAGGTACTTTAGTAAAAATGGTAGAAATAAAACAAATTCTAGCTTTGATATTGAAGTCATCATCATCATTATCAGCCACTGCTGGACATCGGCCACTCTCAAGTGATAGTGGAAGTACTTCATGTTAATGTCTACATTTAGGGTAATTGATGTAAGAAAAAGACGACATATATTTTTTTAATCTTTAATAATATGATTATTACAGGACATGTTTTATTCAAAGAAATTCACAAGTATAAATTATGATTTTTATTATCTCATCATTGTTCTTTTAGTTATACAGTTTACCCAAGACACCTATTTCTCTTGCACGTTGGAAGAATACAAATAAATCTAGAAATCCTAGAGCTCCAGAGGAATGTGTTCGAAGATTTGTTATAGCCTATCTAGCCCAAGGATTAGAAAGAAATTTGCATCAAGTATATAAACACTTTGTGGCACGTTATGCTTACCATACAAGAGGTTATTATTCCCCATGGGAAGAAAAAGTTATGGGTATATGTTTATATCATTTACCAAAAAATCCTGTACCTTTTATATCACTAGTTCTTGGAAGAGAACCAAGAGGAATTTATCAAAGAATAAAGCAAATGTATAATGGTAAGATAATCAATACTCTGAAAAATATAAGCAATTCTTAATTAGATGTCATTAAATGCAATATAATACATATTTTTTATATAATAAGAAATTAATTACACTAAAAAAAAAAGTGTTAGAGGTTACTATAGATTTAGGTGCGAGTTACCTTATTTTAGCCTATATGAATGCTGGTAGATTATTAGAATGCTTTGAGCATTCTAATAATCTACCAACATTCAGATAGATATTTAATAATTTTTTTTTCTGATTTAGTCTTTATAATCTTGTTTAATCATTTTCAGAACCAAAGAAATGGAAAAAAATAAAGTGGACACTCGCATTGGCAACAAAATTTATAAATCTACTAATGCAGTATACTGGGGAGCCTTTAAAAAAATTAAAGAATAAAAGAATTGATGTAACAGTTTGGCTCAAACTACAAGATGATATGGAACAACATTTTACGAAATTGCAACGATTTTGGAATTGTTATCTCCATATACAACTGTTTGTGAAATGTGATGTAAAAAAAAACAAATTAAGGAAAAAAGTATTTAAAATGTATGTTATGGAAACTTAATAATAAATAACATATGGGTATTGCCTAGCATAGTTTGCCATTAATTAATGTGAAAGTGAAATTTAGTAACTTTTCAGGGGAGGCCAAATTGTATCAAAATACAATTAAAATTGTTACATTATTGTTATCATTTTCTACGACAGTTACTTATTTTTGGTTTGTACATTTTATTAGAAGTGTTTTTTTTTGTTTTCAACAATAATATTTAATCATTTCTTGTTTTGTTCACTGTTTGATTCCATAATAGCGATAACAGGGGAGGTAGTCTTAAGTTTTATAAAATAACTTTCAACATATTTTGGTAGAATAAAAATACTGTCAGCATGCCTAGTCTGCTCCTTGAAATTATTTAATAATTAAGGTTTGTTAATATTATTTATAGCTATTGTATATTAAACTAATTGTTTCAGATTAAGAAATTATCCTTATAAAGTTTGGAGTGATATTCGATGGAAAGAAATACTAAAATATTTCAAAAATGGTTTTACAACATATTTTTTATATAAGTTGTGTTATAATGTAATTGTAAAAAAAGAAAACTATTTGAGAACACCATTAGAAGAACTTATACCTTTTGCATTACATTCAACTAAAACATATCGCAATAAGAGATTGAGAACACTTATTTTAAACAAAGAGAAGAAATTGGAAGAAATTAGGTACAATAATACTGATTTTCTAGCATGAAAATAATTGTAACTAAGGAGTTACAGTGCAATTTTAGTTATAGCTGTTTCTCTATATTATATCAATTCTTATTTCTACAAGAGGTATAGACTACAGAAGACAGCTAAATCAATCTCTTAAAACCTGTTACAGCAATTCCCAGATGCAGTATTTTTGACACAACTTGGTCCAACTACCACATCTTATTATAAGTGATCGCTAAGCAGCTATGTAAAAAATTGTATGGTGATTGTAAATCTTTATAAAGTATAAAATTTGTAAACCAAATTAAAATATTTGGACAAGTTTTCGAAATTATTTTTAAGCAATATAAATCTTGCTTGTTCATGATACCCTTATTTACAATTAATTTCTTTGATTTCACTTCTTCAGAACTTATGTGACCTTGCGTGTTCTTTGCTCCAATATTACTCTTGAAAGATTTATCTATCCATTTGAACTCAATGGTATCAAAACGGCTTTCATTTAGGTAATCAGGTATTACACAAGGATCATTATGATCATCTGCAAAAATAATAATTATAAAGCACATCATATTTTGGTCAGTTTCAAACTGTTTTAGTACTATCTGAACAGAAACTTTAAAATGTAAATTGAATTATCAAAAATACAAAAGGATTTATTTTGAGCAACTGAAACAAAAATGAATTGAAGTAAAGGAACTGATACCTGGAAATTCATCATCACTATCGAGTGTCTTTTTTATATCTCTTACGTTCATCACTTTAATTTACAATTGGCAAAAATTACTTTTGTAACAAGCCAAATGCCGCTATTTAATTCACGGAATTTATATTATTTTATTACAAAACATCGACAACTCTTAGTCTCCAGCCATATATCCAAACTAACAACGTATTACTACTATATAGTTTTTGCTCACAACGTATTTCCGTATTTATATTTAAGTCGAGTGTCAGTTCAAGTTACGAAATGTTTTTAGCTTTCAGATTTTAGCCAAACGTTCTTTCAACTTAAAATCTTGCAATTTTTATTGCAATAGTTCATGTATTCCCATTATGAAAGAATAATATTTATTAAAAAGTTAAAAAAAGCAAAGTATCTATATAATAAGTACTAATATAGAAAAAAATACAAATTCGCCACTACCCAAAGAGAATGTATCTACGTTTAGTCTGTTCTTTAATTTTGAAGACTAAACTGTCTTTAGCAATGTTGCAAGTTTTTTGCGATTCCTAAATACTGTTCCATTACATCGGCAAATAATGTTAAATAAATTAATTATCGATTATTATAAGTTACAATGTGAATGTGTCTATTTAAAACGGATTAGTACAACATTAATATGAAATATAGATAAAAATAAAACAAACAATATTATTAGTGTTTTGAAGAAAACTACTTTTATTAAAAAAATAAATAATGAGAGATGTCAAGGGACATCCGGTTGGAACGGAGTTCCTTTCGATTAATTAGTGAAGGAATTGTAATATTTTATTATTTCTTATGTACAAAAACCTGTATTTAAAGCAAAATAGAAATACGAGAAAAAGAATTACAATAAAACTACTTTTATGGATTTTATCGCGGTTTGGCCACGTAATGGCGACAGTACACTCGAGACAAGTTGTGCCAATCTATAAGTAGGTGAATCAATCTGGCTTACTATCGGACGTAGTGAAGCATTTAATTTGTATATCTTTGGTAGTCCATACGGTTTATCATACAGGGAGTGTAGCACATGAAGGTATTAGAAAGTTAACGTCTAGATTCAGTGTATCTATATTATGTGTGAATAGTTCTTGACACGATCACTAGTGATTTTTAGAACTTTATTGGTGGGATCGGTTTTGCCCTTTCGGTAGGTGTTCTCATCCGATCTTTGCTGGCTTAAAATAAGTTTCTTGTCACAGATATCTTTATGAAGGACTTTGAGGAGGCTGCCCTACGAACTTCTCCAATAGGATAATCCGTGAGGCTATTGAAATTAAAAAACATCTTACTTTTAACAACTTATGAACTCAGGACATCTTTCATCTCAGTCCACCCGTGACCATGGTTGCTGTAAAGCTTCTGAAACGTCGGGATAGTTAATTAAATAAACCGCAAAAAATTGTAAATTTCGCGTAACCTTAAGACATCAATATGATAGTCATTAACAGGAACAACGGTCGCTTTCGAACATTCCAGAGAAGGACGAATGAGGTAAACATAATGTCGTCCAGGATTAAAGTTTTTAATGCTAATGTAATTCCAAAGTACTCATACTGACTTACAGGTATTCTTACAAAAGTGTTTTTACTAAGGTTTGAAAACTTAGTAAAAATGTTTTCTGCATGTAATGGTTAGTGATTTTGTGTTAAGCAGTTGAATTGTGGCATGCAAGGGAAAGCTCGGTTTTGGTGGGATACTAGATATTTAAGATTTGGGTAATACAAGAATGTATTCTAAATACTAATTACAATACATATTTTACAATGTTGCAATTTTTCTATACGTATATTTGCCAATATGGCTGGCAAATTTTATGCAATAATAACCAAATTAATTATTAATACCATGCAATATTTTGTTGCTTCATTAGACAATACAAAGCTTATGATAACATGTTATGCATGTTAAATATGTTATTAAAACGTTTTAATAATTTTAGAAACTAGAATTTCGTACCCTAGTATGTGAGACATAAATAAAGTTTAGTAAAATTATATTTAATTTCTTTTTAGCAAATAATAATTTAATGATACTTTTATAGGGTCTAGTATCTAATAACAAAAATTAAAATATAAAAAACTAGTAAATGAAAGAATAGAATAAATTCTATAGCATCTTCCCTAAAGCGCAAAACATTCAGTAAATATTGATGTCTTAAGTTTACGCGAATGTTAGTCATTACGATAAAACTACTTTTACGTATCCGTATGTAGTTTTATTGTCATTCAGTAAATAATTAATTTATTATGAATCACTTTAATTTTGTCTCAGGTGGTTAGCAATCATGTCATGCGATGAGAAAAATACACGAAAGGAGAGAGCAATAACGGAAAAGAGAACAGATGACCTACGAAGAGTTATGCTTGAAATGTATGAAAACAACTCCTTGGGACGTGTCAACAGCAAGCTCACCATACGATATGAAATTAATATGTAACTTGAGGAAATATAAAAATATTATAAAATTTATATTAGTTTGTTTTATACCTTTTATTTATTATATATAATTATAAACAAAATTAGTATGTACCCTACCTACTTAACATGGAAGGCATCATACTAATCATTCTTAGGTTTATAAATGTTGAGAAGAAATTAACTACAAGTTCAATCGTATCCTGCTTTTGGGAATGACTTACGTTGGTATGGTGGGGTGTGTATGAATATACTATATAGTTTGTGACTAATACCTGTTAATTGTTGATCTGCGATTAAAAATCAGACTAATTTAATTTATAGCAAGCATAGATAATACATACGAGCAACACTAAAATTGTATTTTTTGGTTTTTCTGGGTAGGTAGGATCATGGAGACTAGAGACCAGGAACGTGCATTACATATATAAAAAGTGTCCATTAAAATCGATAAATAGGCGCTATTTGCGTAAAATTTGGATTAGCTAGATACATAAATAAGTGGCGTCATCTCGTAAGTGAAGTTGGGTTTCTTCTAGTGAAAATAGTAGAGATAACATACATCGAGAAAGGAAGCCATCCCAAAGCGGCCCTCTATATTGAATGAGATGTAGTGTAGTACACCCTGTCTCTATTTTTTCATTAATTTCTCTCTGTATATAGACAAATATAGTACTCCTCTCGCATTTTCCTTCATTCGCTACGAGGGGCATACATCATTCTTTCTCTATCTATAGACACCGTTGTCATTCAAATGCATTGCTCTTTTTTCCTCCACCTCCACCAAACCACACGAAACGCGACACGGGTATCACTTTACGGCGGTATGATGTGAGTGACTCCGGTGGTGTCAACCTTATTCGGTTACTTTGCAGCATGAGACTACTTCTTCAACTTCATCTTTGTTAGAAATGGCAATGGGCCGTTATAGGTTAACAGCCATTGCTGACTATGTCCAAGTTGTCCAGAGTACTGAAAGTCATGCTGTGATGAGATGCAAAGTGATGAGATTATAAATATCTTGTTTGAATGTAGATATTTTAAAAAGGACAAACGAAAACATTACAGGACATACACGACAAAAAATAAAGAAAGGATAAAAGCCTATGGTTATTAGAAGACATATATAGCAAGGTTTTAGTGTTAATAGGCTTAGGAATATTCCTAGGGAGGATGGTGTATAAAGAAATTCTGCGGTTTGGTCAATTGAAAAGGATATGGTCTGTTGAACCTTCCTCAAGTCCACAGCCACACAAAGGGGATTGTATAATTCCTAATCTATTTAAATGTAGGGGAGTACACAAGTGACCTCTACGCAACCTGCACATAACCGTCGTTGTTTCTGTATCTATGAGTTGGAAACGAGAAAACCAAGGTTTGGAAGGAATATGAGGTTGGATATCATAAAACTAACGGCCTTTAATCCTGCTACTATTAGACCAGCTTGTTTGCCACTTCTTAATAAGTTTTGGATAGATCAAGAGATCGTGAAAATAACTTTTATTATGATCTGGGCAGCCATTTGATACGGCATCTTTTGCAAATTGATCCGCAATTTCATTGCCGGGAATACCATTATGACCATGTAGCCAAGCTAGCACAACATCAATATTACGAGAAAAAACTTTGTATAGAATTTCTTTTAATTCTAAAATAAGAGGAAACTTAGAATTAGAAACAAACGGGTTTGACACTATGGCTTGGAGAGTACCTAATGAGTCCGTGAAAATTATAGTTTTGTTCAAGTGGTGGCATTCTATAAATTTAACTGCCTCTACAATGTTTCTGGACTCACCAGTGAAAACAGATGATGATGTAGGACATTTAAAACTGAGGAGATTATTATATTCGGGGATCCCAACTGCCGTACACACGGCCTTCTAGTGAAAGTTTGGAGGCATCTGAAAGTCACTCCAATCCTTTTCTAGAATACTATTAAAAATTGAATTGGAACCTGAATCATTTTTGGACACGCCAAAGTTGAATAAAATCCGAGGACGGTACAACGAAACGTCATATGCCGCGTGAAACATTGGAAAACGCGAACATGAGAAATAGGAGTTCGGAAGATTAGTTACTTTTTGAAAACTCTTAATTAAACAAGGGTGATTTAATTTATGCCAATATTTATTATTAACCATCAGATCAATCAAATTTTGAAGTTTTGGTAGAAGAGGATGATCAGAGCGATCAAAAATTCAAAATGTATATCTATCTGGTAAAAATTATCTGCGTAAAAACAATGGAGAATCGAGGGCTTCTACCTGGAGAGCATGCATAGGGGAAGATTTCATGGCTCCTAGAATCATGCGTAGTATTGATATTGCGTTTTATCTACTTTTCCTAGAGAAACCTTGCTACATGGTTCCAAGAGAAAAGAGCCATAATCAATTGGGTTTCGGATAATGGCATTGTGTAGTATTTTTTGAGA
The DNA here is from genome assembly GCA_017140195.1 of Eumaeus atala. Taxonomy (NCBI): domain Eukaryota; kingdom Metazoa; phylum Arthropoda; class Insecta; order Lepidoptera; family Lycaenidae; genus Eumaeus; species Eumaeus atala. The sequence continues at coordinate 78,633 of JAFELO010000007.1, read as the reverse complement.
TAATGGATGAGCCCCCCACTAAACAGCCGAAAGGCATTTAATATTGGACGTGCACTTTTGCACAATGAGATTGATGTGTGAAGTACCAGACAATTTAGAGTCGAAAATGATTCCTAAGAGTTTCACGTTAATTCTGATTGGAATTGGATAGTCCTGGAACACTATGTCAATATGAGGAATAATTCCTCTTTTCGTAAATATGACTACCGAGCTTTTAGGTGGAGAAAGAGACAGACTCTGGGATGTAAGCCATTGTTCTAGGTAAAATAAAGCTTCCCACCATGGTTCAAGCCTTGTGGTGGTGGTGGGGCTCAGTAGCCTGGGGGGATCCGAGACACCTTGGGCGAAGACAATTGAACCGAGAAGGTGGCGGCTCTTAGTACTCCTCCTATAAGAATAGGACAAAATAGCAAAAAGCGCAGCCAGCTTTTGCGCACGGGGCAAGGGGCGAAGATGGGAACCTCACCCCATTGCATTGTTCCAAAGTCGGTGGGGTTGTCATGTGGTGAGGGGCAAACCCATCTGTGGGGGTGGAGTTGGTCTCATAGGGGTTGACTAGCCGTCGAGGTGCCCTGATGATTGTTGTTCCGGGGCACCTTACCAAGGACGGCACTCATGGCACTCGCAGTGGTTTTTGTGGGTATTCGGCACTATATAATGTGCTGCGAGCATCACACATCACTGGACCCTACACAGGGCCGGTGAAGGCGCGAAAATGCGTTTCCCCGAGTCAACAAAAAAAAGTAAAATAAAGCTTGATTTATGTTATTTTGAAGAATGTCAATGTTTGAAGATGATGGATATATGGCGACGTCATCTGCATACTGTAGAATGTTGCAATAACTGACTGTTCAAGGTCCGAAGTGTAAAAGTTATATAATAAGGGGCTGAGGAGGTGAGCCTTGAGGAAGACCTTCCAAATACATCTCAAAGACGAAATACCTCCATAACGGATCTCTATTATTCCGTCCATCGGTGAGTTTCAAATGAAATTACACAGTTTCAAACCTTCAAAGGAAGAACCACGTTATCATATGCAGCTTCTATATCTAAGAACACACCAGCGAGGAATTCATTCTTAGAAAATGCTGTTCGGATGTCAGTGAAAAGGATGGGACTTAGCCAGCAAGTCATTACTTTCCACAACCATTCATGGTGGGCTTTAATCATGTGTTCCATAATTTTAAATAGGCAAGATGATAGGGCAATGGGACGGTAAGAAGAATCTAAATTTGGATCTTTACCAGACTTAAGTATAGGAAGTACTAACTGGTTTTTCCACGAAAGTGGTACATGACCCAAATGAAAAAAATATATTAAGGAAAGGTTTAGGAAGGATGTTTTTGAGGCAGAGCCAGATTTTATGATAAAAACATAAGGAATGGTGGACCTGGTGAAGTATTACTAAGGATGTCCAATGCGGAAAGAAGTTCTGACATCGGAAATGGATCCCCAAATCTGTAATTCGGAGTACTTCAGGACAGTGAATGAATTGATAACAAATCCTGATGGGGAACACTTGGTGCTGCCAATTTATTTACATAGACTTCATACCAAAGATATTGCTTGGTAAATCCCTTACTAAAAAGGCACAGCGAAATCGTTTAATTTGTCTCCATAACAAAACTGCGGGGGTACGTGGGCTAATAGAAGTACAGAAGGATATTCTACCTAATCTCTTCTTTTTTAAAAAACACGCTTTGCCAAGGCTGATATTCTTTTGAAGACAAGGAAATTATCCATTGTCATAAATAAACAATATGTTTTCAGCTTTTTTCCTTCGGTGAAACAATTCACGACATTCTGCATCCCACCAAGGCGGAGAAGGTTTAAGTGGGACACGTTTTTGACTGGAATGTTTTTATCTGCTGAAGACGACAGACATGAAACGAAATTATCATGACAGACAAAAACTCTCACTAGAATCACAGTCAGTGGTAAAGTGATCCCTTTTTACTATAAGTGTAGAAAGAAATGGAAGTATTGGTAATAAGGATAGGAAGGTGATCACTACCACTTGAATACTGTAAAACTCTCCAATCTAGAAGAGAGCAAAAGTTTGGAGAGCAAAAGGATAAGTCCACTGCACTAGGGCTCTGATCAGGGCGGGTCCTATGAGTCGGACTACCATAATTTAATAAACATATATTTAGATTCTCAATAATATCCACCAAATCACAACCAAAGGAGTTATAATATACACTACCCCACATAAGGTGGTGGCAGTAAAAGTCCCCTAAATTTATGAACTTACCAGATAGGGAAGAAAAAAGAGGAACTAAATCACTAGCTTGGACTACAGAAGGATTAGGAATATAAATCAGGAGTACTGAGACATCCTGAATTAAGGCAGCAACAGCATTAATACCAGAAGGAATTTGTGGAAGAGAAAAACGTGAAAAAGGAAGGCCTGATCTTATGATCAAAGCCACACCCGTATAACCAACAGCTCTGTCATCTCGGAGGACACTACTTCCTACTACCACACCATTGATAATAGAATTATGTAGGGAATAGTGCTGTGATTGCCAGAACTGAAAATATCTGATTGACATTTGCAAGTTACAGTGATAGTGAAATAAAGTTTGGAATTTGCAATTTTTCAAGTTACAAAAACGTACTGCTAAAATTTACACTTTTAAATATGTGCTATCCTATAAATTATGTTTTAAAAAATGTATATTAGTATTGTTTTTTATCTTTGCAAAAACTGTCTGAAAATACTTTCGTAGAAAATTTTTACCAACTCAGACAAGAGGATTGTTTGCTGGAATTTCTTGTTTACTAATAAATAATGAAAGTTCACGTTTAATATTCTAACTAATCAATTAAATCGAGTTAAATCTATTATTGTATTTAGAATGACCAATGTTTGAATCAAAGTAAAAATGTTTGTTTCGCATCATACTATTAATCCAAAGAAAAAAATTCAGAAGCCTAATATACTCAGGCGAAAAACTAAAATACCGCCTAACATTATGTATCCATCAGAATGTCTTTCACCAATCTCGATATCTCCTACAACTCCACTCCCTTCCTCTCCATCAAGTGAGACTGTGTTGGGAACTACCATTCCAAAGAAACGTAAAGACAACAAATGTGTACATGTACTGAAATTGGATAATTTGTTACAAAACACTGAGGACTATACTCATCTTGAAAGGAATGAAGTTGAACAAAGTAAGTGTCATATAAAATATTCCTCATTTCTTTACTATGAAATAGTTTGTTTACAACCAATACCAATGTTGCAACGAAATGGATCTGCATGTCCAGGGAGGTATATCTGCCTTTCATACATAGGGAGTCTAGCGATGGACTGAAGCAGTGCGCCATATCTGCACAATTTCTATACAGATATTAAACGAGACAAACGGTACAAAATACTACACCTAACTATCACTAGAGAACCAGTATTATGTGAGCCAGAGGTATATCTCTAGCTATATCAGGCAAATTCGACAGCCTGAGCTATCACAGCTCTAACATGTTGGCAATGCTATAATATTGTGTAAATGCCGTGGTGGTGGGGCTCAGTAGCCCAAGATGAACTCGGACATCTTGGGCCAAGCTAATTGTATGAAGGTAGCTTTTCTTTGTACCCTGATAAAAGGAGAGGTAATTAAAGGGCAGCTACGAGAATGGGAATATTATCCAATTGCTATGTTGGCCGGGTTGTTCTGCGGTGACATGCAAGTCTTCTATAGACATGTCGACCCTTAAGCACCAAGGCTCAGAAGTCTGACTATTCATTGACATGCCCTGATGATAAAAGTTCTGGGGCACTTGTTTGTGTCATCCCAATCCCAAGTCTCATGACTTGCAGCAGTTTTTGTTGAAAGATACACTATTAAATAAGAAAAATGTATTCTAATTGTATTTTGCAGGTGGTCCGCAGCTTGACATTGTCAATTCTTATTTTATAAAAGAAGAAGATAGTAAACAGGTGAGTAAACCGTATATTTTACACATTACTTTTACCTGACTTTGTCAGAAGGATGTTCAATATTTCAAAAGTTTGCATGGGTTTATGTTTATAGTCCTACACTTTGATGGTTTTTCACATGAGGTATGTCATTAAAGCCATGTTTTGATTCTCCAGTTAGCCGTCCGTTATTTTGTTCGTTTAATATATTTTTTTAAAGTTATTATTTTGTGATAACAATAAATTTATTGAATTACAGAATGTTCCTATAATAGAGAATAATGTATTTACAAAAAGGCCAGATACTCAAGACAAACCAAAATGGATGGAATTCATTACTAACACACACAAAATTATAATTGGTCAGTGTATTTTTTTTTGTTTTGTGCACTTTACTAGCTTTATCAAAAAAAAAAAAAAATTAAACAAGTACCAAGAGGTTGATTGACTTTCATGTCTGTTGAATGAGGTCCACATGCCCAGTGGTGGTCCACTAGAGGCTGACTGACAATGATGACGTCTTGAAATATTATTTCACAAGTATTTGACATTTTCAATCAGCTATATGGGTGTTTATTGACTGATCCTCAGTTGCATCTGCATTTGGTCTACCCTGGTTGAGGGTTTATGTATTTCCTATATTACTAAATGTTCTCAACCAGATGATGACCAAGACAGATGTATTTTATTTTACTTTGACTCCATAATTGTATAAAAGTGCATGTGCTCATGGACTAAATCCACTATTGGATTTATGGAGATTTTGCAAGTGAAATAGTACTATAAGATACATCCTATAAAGACCAGGAATTGTAAAATTTATTTTGCCACTTTGTTGTAGGTAGTGCACAAAGTATATATATGGAGCCTACATCAGATAACAGTGATTATGCAATGGTGCCCCTATCAAATATTTCTATGTTGAACACATCTAATGTTGAAAATTTGCATACTTCTAATGTCAATGTTAACACATTTGTGGCAAGAGATGTAGATAATAATAAATTTAAGGTATTATATTTTTATTTCCTTTTACATTTTTTTTTGGTTTTGTGCCAAAACTTTTTATGTGACTTACTACATTTTTTTTAAATACATTTCAATAGAAAACTGTTTATTTGACTATAGTTGTTAAGATGTAACTAAGCCGAACAATATAGAAACAAAACAGCTAAAAATATGTATCATATTATAAAATAAAGTATAATTATTAATAATAATAATATATGTGGACTTATCATAGTATGTCAGTTTTGTGTTGTGGTAAGGACCATACAACCTGTGTTCCAAGTACTAGACAAAGAAATGTTTAATATTTTTATTATGAAAATACATATATAAACCATTACCTAGGCAGGATTCAAACGCACAATCTCTGAAATAACACATCCAAAAATATATGAGATCAGGTCATAAAAATAATATATATATACTACTCAAAACAAAATAAGGGCCTGTAGTTTATTTGCATTTAAGTGCAATTTAGTAAACTGAAAGTAACTGACAAGTAGCATTATATTCATATTACGAACTCTTGTTAGATCTCTTTTAGGCCTTTTTTATTTTATGTGTTCATGTTCCTAATTTGAAAGTGTTGGCCATCATTTTAAGAAAAAATAATTGGATGTTTATCTTTGATTGTCTTCTTAACTTGTTTTGGTTATTTTAGGAAAAACTATTACTTTTTCAATTTTAATTGATTCATTGATCATCTCGCGTTAATCATGCCACCAGTACGGAGGCACATGGATACAATTACAGCAACCAGAGCCATAACTATGATCCAAGAAGGACGTTCTCAGCGTTACGTGGGTTTGCATTTGTGTTTTTCTCGAAGAGCTGTCCAAAATGTATGGAATCGCTTCCAAGACACTGGCAGTGTTGCCAGGAGACCTGGTTCAGGTGGAGTTCGCATAACATCGGCTCATGAGGGTCGGTACATCCGACTAAGTGCTCGCCGTGATCGTACAGTAGCAGCCCGTAAGTTACAGCAGCAGCTACGGACGACGAGTTGTTCGAATTCCTCTGAGCAGGGTTCAACGTGCAAACCGATTAAGATTCTCCCGTCAGTATTTGAACTGGGGGATTAATCATTGGGGCAAGGTGCTTTTTACAGACTAGTGCAAAGTAAAATTTCTTAATGATGATTGGCGTGTTAGAGTGTGGAGTGGTTTTCGGAGTCCTGCATTCACAAAGTTGACCGTTTCGGTGGACCCAACGTAATGGTTTGGGGTGGGATTAGTTTACACGGTAAAATCGACATCACCATTTTAGACTTGGGTCGGTACCCGACGGTAACTGGAGAACGTTACATCGAGGACGTCATCGGGCCCCAAGTGATCCCATTTGCACAGCGAGTGGGTCCTGGATTCATCCTGATGTAAGATAGTGCCCGTGCACACACAGCTCGATCAACCCAAACTGTCCTAGAAGGGTCTCATATCGAGGTATTACCATGGCCAGCTAACAGTCCGGATTTAAATCCCATCGAGCAATTGTGGGACCAATTGAAACGAAGAGTTAGAGAGAATGAGCAAGGGGTCTACAACCAACAGCAGCTGATCGATGTTTTAAAAGATGCTTGGGAGGAGATCCCAGATGAAAACGTGAGGAATTTAATCCAGAGTATGCATACGAGGCTTCTGGATTGTATTGCTAAGAGATGAGGACATATTCGTTATTAAAAAGAAGAACCAAAAGTGACAAGACCAGTAGTTTGTCTTTTCCGGTGATTCCTTTTGTTCATGTTTCTCATTCAAAATGGCCAATTTTATTATGAATATAAAAAAACAATTCATGATCATTATTTTAAGCAATTGTTAGCGTATATTATAATCAATAATATTAT
>JAFELO010000007.1:60854-71456 GCA_017140195.1 Eumaeus atala | reverse complement strand
TTTAACATTTACATAAGTTAAACAAGTTAATGTCTTTATTATTTTTATTATACATAAAAAAATCTTAGTGGCTCTTATTTTGTTTTGAGTAATATATATATATATATAGAGTAGGCTCTTGTATTCAGTAGTTGCAGCTGTGCCTTGTCTGCCAACTGTTGAGTGAAGAACAAGTCAATCAACACAAGAATTTATAAATTGGAATCAGTTGCACTCTGCAGTTTCATTTCTTTCGACCCCTTTGTAACTTTGGGATGAAGTGAACTTTTGAACCTTTTCTCAGACCTGCTGAATGTACAAGGAAAGTTTCATAATTATCACTCAAGCCGCTTTACCATTACCACCGTGACACGAATTTTTTATATTAACATACAAACACATCTTCACACAAAAAATATTTTATATAACTTATTTGCTTTATATACTTTTCAGTGTGATATAAATGATTGTATGAAAGAATTTTCAAGTGAACAAAAATTGAAACAGCACAAAAACTTACACAACAAGGATGGGACTTTAAGACAACAAAGACTGAGTACAATTGAGTGTCCCGTTAAAAAAATACAAACAGATGGATTGGAGCAGCAATGCGGGAGGATATTTAGTGTACGAGAGGAATTAGCAAAACATTTAAACGAAGAGCATACAACTGAGGAAGCTGCTTTCAAGTACAGCATTTGGATTTATTCTATTTTATTTTTTCACAGCATATATGCCAACCTATACAAGCAAATATGAAACCCACCGAACACATACAAACCCAAATCTTTAGAATGACTACTAAATATGATTTAAAAAAAAAATGTGTTCATTATGGCAGGGCAAATGTTTGTATGCAGGAATATATTTGAAAAAGGGTACAAGAAATCTTTTAAATAGGGTTGTTCTCATAATCTTTTTGATTTGAATTACCGACATGTAACATTACAAAGTACTATGTCAACAAGGTCTTAAATTATGATAGGACAATGTCTGTCGGGACCGATAATTTAAAAAATAAGGACACACAGTATATATAGAATATCAAGATTATTGAACGATTTATCGCTTAACCTAAATCAAAGTACTAAGTAAGAATCTACGAAAATTACTTAAAACATTATATGACAAAAAAATCATCCCACATAATACCTTAAATTACTCCTAATTTAAACTAAGAGAAAAATGTTAAATAAACATTTATGTAAAGTATTGTTATACAATTAAAGCTATATTAAAGATTAATTAAGAAATACGTCCAAATAATGCTTAAAATAAAAATAAATGTTATATATTAAACATGGGAGAGTAATGCTCCCGGGTCTGGACTGTTGCGGTACTGGTTTTTACGCTAGTAAGGCAACTAAAACTGAAACTAACTAAGTACTGATATTATTTCTTAGCTAATGAAATCTGTGTGTTGTCAATCTTTGTCAGTGTGGAGATAAATACAAGCTTTTTTTATACATTGTAACAATGCTGTAATTGATTTTCCTATGTGTTTGAAATCAATTTCAACATCGTTACAGTGACTCAATTTTAGGAAAGTTATTGTTGAGGAACAAATAATGGAAAGTTTATTTTATCTTTGATGTAAAAAAATACTAGTTTTAATTATTATGAATTCGAGGATACTATACTACTGAATTAACATACCATAAAAATGATCCTTAGATTTCCATAAAAATTTTCATCAACACGTAGGTGTAGTGAGTGCGGGCGGTCGTTCTTCTGGGCGTCGGGCTTGCGCGCGCACGAGCGTTCGCACGCGGCACGGCGACGCGTGGCGTTGGCGTGTGCGTGGCCGGGCTGCGGTCGTGTGTTCCGCCAGCCCTGCCGCCTGCGCGAGCACACGCGCGCGCACACCGGCGATAAACCCTACCCTTGCAGATACCCGGTAACATATATAATATATATAATATAATATATAGGTCTTGCATATGAAATTGGCGTTTTCTATGGGAGGAACAAAAATTCAAATATTTTTTAATATAATATATTTAATTAATCAATGTATAAATCATTGTTTTCTATGCTCTTTTGCCATGTCATAGGTAGTTCATTGATCCCTTTACTAAAAAACCAGTCGGGCGGGAATCAGAAAAATCTTTGTATCCGATTTGGACTGCCAAATCGGAGTTGAATTTTTCCCTTGCAAGAATTTAACTAAATTTCGGAAAAAAAAGTTAATCTGTTGGAGCAAGGTCCGTGAAGAACGGAGGATGACTTGGACTTACCAATTGAAGCTCTTCTAGTTTGGTAGCCGTCTCTTGGTCAATGTGTGGTCTAGCGTTGTCGTGATGTAGCAGTGGCGTGGAGCGATTGACCAGCCTTGGTTGCTTGGTTGTTTTGCCGCTAGCTTTTCTACCATGGTTTACAATTGCTGTCAATAGACATCAGCCGTAATAGTCTGGCCAGATTTGAGAAAACTGTAATGAACAATACCGGCACTAGTCCACCAAACGCTTACAGCACAGTAGCTTTTTGGTGTTAATTTTAGCTTGGGGCAAGATTGGTAGTCTGGCCAGGATCCAACCACTGCGCTGAAAGCTTCCGATTATCGTAAAGAATCCGTTTTTCACATGTGCATTGAATGATTCGGTTTAAAATACCTTCATTATTGTGCCAGTTTAGTAATGTAACGCAGCAGTCGACGTGCGTTTGCCTGTTTTCTTCAGTCAATTCATAAACCTTTGAAGCTCTTTAATCTTTTTCCCAATTTTCTTCAGGTGAATCAAAACAGTTTTATCACTAACACTACGTAGCTAACTCGGACGTGGTTTGCGTTGGATCTGCTGCCACAATAGCCACCAGCTCCTCATTATCAACTTGGGTCTCAGGCCGTCCACGGGGCTTGTTCTGCAGGTCGAAATTTCCGGAACGAAAACGTTGAAACATCAGCGAAATGTGTTTTCTTTTGCAATACGACCGCCATACACAACATTCACCCTTCGAGTCGTTTCCGCAGCACTCGCACGTGCAGTGTCACGGCGGAACTCGTACTCGTAAATATTGCTTTCCATTTTGTAAACAGAAAAAAACAGAAGATAAAGAACAAACGAAGGACGATCATCAAAGCACAAATACATGAGTAAATGGTTGTACAAATTTGAATTTGGAATTCCTTGCCAAAGAGAACAAATTCGTGATTTAAGTGGCCAGTACGAAAAACGCCACTTTCATATGTAGGGACCTAATATTTAATTTTTATTTGCGTCACAGTAATTGCGATTAAATGTACATTCTTTAGATAGCAAATCTATTCTAAAGAAGGTGTATTACTTATAGAGTCACGACAATGACCACAACCTTCTTATGCTTATTTATTTTCGTAGTATACATTCCAATATATAGACGTCTAGATAACTACATGGTCTATATACTGGAATTGTAATTGTGGATGCACAAAGTTATTTATGTCGTGTTTGAGCTGTATAATTTATGCTTTAGAACTGTGATTGGTCGTTTCGCACGGCCAGCAAGCTGCTCCGTCACGCGCGGCGACACACGGGCGAGCGGCGACACGCCTGCGCTGTGTGCGGGCGCGCCTTCCTGCGGCGCGAGCATCTGCGCGACCACACCTCGCGTCATCACGCGCCACACCCGCGCCGCGCCCTTGTCTGCACCGCGCCCGGTATGAATCGCGCTCTCGTGCGCTCTATATGATTGTGAACCATATAAACATCTGCTCTTATAGGAGTAGTATGCGCCCCTTTTACAATGTTGATAACAACTAAGGGCTCCTACATAAATTTGGTGGCGTGATTTCGCATTGAGTAAGCCTGAGATGATATTCCATGAGGAAAAGGATGTGTTTTAGACAAACAGAGAGGAAGGTGTATAATTAAGTTATATTTATGGCCAGGTGGGAAGTCTGTAACTACAAACAAAAATCTCTTCATTAAGTCAGATTTTCCATGACAACTATAGTATGGGTAGCTGTACCTCGTTTATATTCGTTGAAATTCTACGTCTATAAACCATAAAGAATGAATATACAGCCAGGAAACCTAATTTGAAGCTTCTTTTTTTTGTCGTATGGCTAATTTTCTATCACTACTTCAGGGCTTTGTGGTTTTTAAATACGCTCCCGTGTCCTCAGATAGACTTGAAAAGTCCTGTACTTGCCCATGGTATTCTGTTAGAGGGCAGTAAAATATATGTGGTGCACAGTCTGCTCCACAAGCTCCACAATCGCACATAGGGGATTCGCGCCAATTCAATTTATGCCATAAAAAGGCACAGTTCTCAACTTCCGTTCTAGCATGCACCAGACGCGTCGTTAAACTTTGAGGTTAGGCCTAAAGAGTTCGACAGGGAGAGAGTCAGCTCGGTCGGGATTATGGAAGCTTGGCCCTGGAGGGTGGCGTGACTTTAACCTTGTCTTTTTGAAATCGGCGAGGTCCCTGTGGATGGCCGGTGCTGGGGTTGCCTGAATTTTATTTATTTCACGATCAATAATCTTTCTCGTCGCATGTATGGAGGAGTTATGTGGTTTAAGGCTGGTAGCTAGTAAATTGGAGTAGGCTTGAGATAACCTGATATGAGATGCATCGTTTGGTGCAGTTAGACGTCAATTAGGGATGTGTGAGCGCTGTTCAACCAAACCGCAGAACTGTATTCAGCCGTTGAATATACCAGCGCTAATGCCGAGGTCCGCAGTGTACTTGCGCGGGCACCCCAGGTAGTTCCAGTGAGATTTTGGATGATGGTGTTGCGAGTTTTCAGCTTTGTAGATTATTTCTCCAGGTGTCGCTTAAAATTCAAACTTCTGTCGAGGGTAACGCCCAGATACGTCGGGTAGAAGTTATGTCTAAGCCTGGTATTTTGGAACTTCACGTTAAGCTCATTGTTTGCCATTTTGTTGTTCAAGTGGAAGCAAGTCACTTCTGTTTTGGTAGGGCTTGGACATAGACGCCACTTCTTGAAGTAGTTATTCATGATGCAGAGGTACCTTGAAAGTGTTATTTCAGTAGCCTCTATGCATGTTTCTTGAGTTAGCAGAGTCAAATCGTCCGCGTATCCAAATTTCCGGCTGGTCGTTTCAGGTATATCGTAGATGTATACATTGAAAATTATAAGGGGTCGATATTGCTCCACGTCCGTAGGAACTACTTTGGATAGCCCCACACGTGGCCCCCGTGTGGTGTAAAGAGCGCAACAGCTTTGGCAACTGCACTGCCTCCTAGGTCTCGCAGCTCACACTACATCAGCAGTCAACAACAACCTACTACTACAGCTAATCGTCATGAATTCGGATGTTTCAATGGACGGCGCTTCTCAGTGCCCGAAAAAAAACGGACCTTCAGCTCGCGTTCGGCAATTGAATATAGAGGGTTTAAGTAAGCCTAAGGCAGAATGTCTGCACAAAATTTTGCATGCCAATGACGTTGACGTTGTCCTACTTCAAGAAACGCATACCGCTGACGACTACCAACTTGCCCGTAGAGGTAATATACCAGGCCACGACCTTATATAAGCAACATACCACACGCAGTACGGAACGGCTATACTTGCTCGATCATCCCTATCCCACCAGATTGCTCTCAAACAACATAGACCTATTTACCTCGCTGGAACTACAAAAAGGCAGATTGGCCCCGCCTATGCAACTGAACTTGATATTTACATAAGATTGGTTCCACCAGAGCCGAATAGCTATGAGAGGTTTCTAAGGCTCGTTAAGAGCATTGCTAAAAACACATACCTCAATGACATAGATATAGACATACCATGTTGGAATGCTGAAACTGAACGATTGTGGAATGAATTCTCCGAAACTGGAAACAGGGAAGTGGCCCACGATCTAATTCGTTCGCTGGATGCGGCTCGAAGGATAAAATGGGAACAAACGCTAACGAATATGAGTTTTAAGCACTCTAGCCATAAAGCCTTGCACACTCTGAACAGGCTATCGATTGGCAAGGCAAAGGCAAAAGGCAAATTGGACCCCAATGAAATATCCAAGAGGATTCGCAAATTGTCAAAGGCACCCAGCAACAGAGTTCATAGCCGGCGCAGTCTATAAGGAGCTCCAGAACCTAAAATCTAAAACAGGTCCACATAAGGATCTTGGTCGCTCTGTTTCTGCTGACGAGGTTAACGGTGGCATAAAAGAAATTTCGTTAAGTAAAGCTTCTGGCGAGGATGAAATGTTTCCCGAGTTCATTAAGTACTGTGGCCCTCGCACACGAGACTGATAAAAGGTAAAGGTGTGTTTAGAGACTCTCCTAAAACCGCAAAATTGTAACAAAATCTAATAGATGGTTATTTATAGTACATCTATGTAATATTTGTATTATTATTAAGGGTTGAAATTGGTTACAGATTGTCAACAAAATTTCACTAACATGAGCTCGCTGTACATGCACGTAAAGAAGGTGCACAAGAAGGAACAAAACTCCACTCCTGCTTCCGCTGACGAGCTCCAGGACGCACCGACGACAGATAACGACAACATGTTTATGGTAATATACTGTATATAATATGTAAATATACTGTATATGAACTGCCGGAAATAGCCAACATAATACATACCTTTACGTTATAAATAGTTCTATCAAAAACTTTTGTATTTAACGAATTTACAACAAGTGCAACATATAGATAGAAAGTATTGTTTACCTCTATTTCACGGATTACGTTATCTTATAACCTTTACGTTATTAATTCTATTAGTTATTTATACTCGAATTTTACAATCCATGGTAATTATCTCTCGACAGGTTCAGGCATGTCAAATTTTTCGTAAGACAATTATTATTGATTATTAAAATTACTTTGAATAACGAATATTTTTTAATGTCAGTTCTATTTTGATATGCCAGGGTTGCAGTGTATACCGTTTCAACTGTATGACAATTTTTTTTTATATACGTTTTTACAAATCTTTTTCAGAACCTCATCACTGCGCAGTATTGCGGTTCAAAAGTACTTTTATATTAAAAAAAGGAGCACTCTCTCTTTCAACGCAAAGAAGTGTGTAACCTATAAATGTTAGGATTATCCCACTCCCACGATTCTCTCTCTCTGCCCGTTGTACTCTTTACGGTTGCGGTTCATGCGTATTACCACTTCGCGACCCTAATGTTACGTGATTGAGACAGAGTTAAAGAATTTATGACGTTTTTCAGATCAGTCTTCTAGAACCCGGGTGCATACTGGACGAACCTCAGCTGACGACGGAGACGAAGGCCGCGGACGTGGCGGGGCACGCGGCGCGCACGCACTGCACGTGGCCGCTGGCGCGCACCTATTCCGCAGACACGCATACGCACACGCCTGACACACATGTGCCCGCGCAAGACACGCACACGAATGATACGTTCGTGTTAGGGGAGGACGTGCACGTAAGTTTATTTACGCTATATTGTCTGAATATAACGTGCAGCCCGATATAAAATAACCAGAATCACATCATGCCGGTAGGTGGAGCCGTCCGAGGCGACGGAGAGCAACATCTACACCATACGCAGCGACCTGTTCCTGCACGGCAACATCATACACAACGAGGACAGCGAGTGAGTGCTTACTTCCTTCGTGTCGTTTGTCTTCGTGTTATACAATAGCAATGCCATCTGATATAAATATCTATCTATGTAAAAATTATATGATTTTTGTTACTTCATTGTGCAAGTCCATGTGTTTTCCTTTTTTATAGTAGGTATATGGGAGCAAACGAGAAATTGGACACTTTTGATGAATACCATGTCACATAATTGTAACACAGGCTCGCTGCCGTCATACTCTCCACTCCTTAATAGTCCATCGGAAGGGCACAAAACTCCCGAATCGAGACACATTTTCGGCAATGCAGACTGTCAATACCTCTTACTCTCACGAGGACTATGTGTGGGTGCTGTTGCAGGCACATGTCGCGTGTGCGGGCGGACGACGCGCTGGCGACGCTGGACACCGAGCTGCTGCTAGATGCGCCCTCCGTCGATATCGCGCAGGTACAACCTTCTCATAATATATGTGCTCCACCCCACTAACTACACAGATGTACTGCTAACAGGCTCTAGCACTTTACATTCGGCATAATAGTCAGCGCAACCCGAATACTTGACACACGTACTACTTACAAATGTAGCGCCCTCCGTCAAAAACGCGCAGATCACTCATATACATGTCATTACATATGAAATTGGCGTTTTGTATGGGAGGAACAAAAAGTCAAATATTTTTTATTATAATATGTTAATTAATCAAAGTACAAATGATTGTTTTCTCTGCTCTATTGCCATCTCATAGGTAGTTCATTGATCCCTTTACTAAAAAACCAGTCGGACGGGAATCAAAAAATCTTTAAAGGCGATTTGTACTGCCCCATCGGCGTTGAATTTATTCCTTTGCAAGAATATATCCAAATTTCGAAAAAAAAAATGGTAATCTATTGGAGCAAAGTCCGGGAAGTACGGAGGATGTCATAAACTTTCCAATCGAAGCTCTTCTACTTTGGCAGCCGTCTGCTGCACAGTGTATGGTCTAGCGTTGTCGTGAAACACCAGTGGTGTGGAGCGACTGAGCAGCCTAGGTTGTTTAGCCGCTAGCTTTTCCATCATGGTTTGTAATTGCTCACAATAGTCTGGCCAGATTTGAGAATACTGTAATGAATTGTTCATTACACCGGCACAAGTCCACCAAACTCGTAGGCAAGTAACTTTTTTGGGGTTAATTTTAGCTTGGGGCAGGATTTGAGTGACTGGAGGTGGCGGCTCTTAGTACCCCTCCTATAAACAGCAGGAGGAGGCGCCGCTCTTCGTGCCCCTCTCAAAAGAAGAGGGGACAAAAGAGCAAATAGTGGCGGCGCTTTTGCACATGGGGCAAGGGGCGAGGATGGGAACCTTATCCCATTGCACTGCCCAAAATCGGTGGGGTTGTCATGTGGTGGGGGACAGCCCCATCTGTGGAGGTGGTGTCGGTCCCTTCGGGGGCTGACTTGCCATCGAGGTGCCCTGATGGTTTGCTGTTTCGGGGCACCACACGAAAGGCGGCACTGGGGGCGCTCGCGGTGGTTTTTGTGGGTATTCGGCACTACATAATGTGCCGTGAGCCCCACACACCACCGAACCCCACCCAGGGCCATTAAAGGCGCGTAAGTGCGTTTCCCCGCGTCAACAAAAATAAAGGATTTGGCTGGCTGGCCAGGATCCAACCATTGCGCTGAGCGCTTCTGATTATCGTAAAGAATCCATTTTTCATCAAAGGTAATGATTTGGTTTAAAATACCTTCATTATTGTGCCGGTTTTGGTAATGTAATGCAGCAGTCGCGCATTTGCCGGTTTGCTTCAGTCGATTCGTGAGGTACCCACCTTTCAAGTTTTTCAATTTGCTTCGAGTGAGTTAAAACGGTTTTATCACTAACATCGCAGCCTGTAGCTAACCCGGACGTGGTTTGCAATGGACCCGCTTCCACAATAGCCTTCAACTCTCCATTATCAACTTGGGTCTCGAACCGTCCACGGGGCTTGTTCTGCAAGTCGCAATTTCCAGAACGAAACCGAACTGTGTTTTCTTTTGCTACATGACCGCCACACATTTGACATTGACCCTTCGAGTCGTTTCTGCAGCACTAGTGCAACGGCGGAACTCGTACTCGTAAAACGATATTTTAATTTTCCATTTTGCAAAATGAGTGACGCAAACAGAAAAAAACAGAAGAAAAAGCAAATTAATGGCGGTCATCGAAGCACAAATACCTGAGTAAATAGCTGTACAAATTTGAATTTGGAATTCCTTACCAAAGAGGAGAAATTCGTGATTAAAGTGGCCGGTACGGAAAACGCCGATGTCATGTGTAAGGACCTAATATAATATATAACACCTCTACAGCTTTACACATACGCCCTGTGTACTCTACAAGGCTCTATTTCTACTAGCGCCCTCCGTCGACATCACATATAAACTGTTGTACTTACTTCAAGGAGGAGCTTTACACGGACGCAGCAGACGAATTACCGTTCCGAGTGTTCCTGCTCAGTGGCGAGGAGCTAGCCGTTACCGAATAGTACGATATTTTGCCATCACAATATTTACAATTGTTATTCACTTTCGGTAATTATAAAATATATAAAGAAAAAATTTATTACAAAAAATATACTGCCCCTTGAACTAAAATAGGCAAAATTAGACCTGTAATAATTGGCCCACCTAACTAAGATAAACTAACAGTGGTATATGATGTGCAACATCGACGTGTTAACCAACTATTGCATAGAGACGGGCTACATGTGAGGCTTCACTTGTAAATATTATATTGACATCGACAGAAAGCAAAGCGTGAAAAAGATCAGCGTGCAAATATTTAATCGATTAATTCCATATTCAAGTCAAATATCGCGAACTTCTTCTGTTTCCCGTTACACTGTTTACGTCCCTTTTCACAAAATCAGTCTACAAAACCTTTCATATTATTTGAAACTACATCCTGAATACCGAAATCAGTGAATATTTTTTTATTATTTCCCTATTTTGATCTATATATAATACAAAAACTGTATTGTACACATTATTTTATTTTTTATTACTTGTGTTCAAAATAAAAACTTACACGGTGGGCCAATTTTGCACGCAATTATATAAGAAAAATACAAATAGGATATTCAGTGAACTGTAAAATA
>JAFELO010000007.1:37315-52660 GCA_017140195.1 Eumaeus atala | reverse complement strand
TTTTCTTCTGTCATTTATAAAGTAAGCGCTTTCTTCTGCTAGGTACGTCAAGGTCAAGTTCGTGCCTACTTTCTTCTGTCAGATGTTGAATTTTTATAGCCTACAACTTGGGCGGGGATTTTCTCGACAATTTAGTAAAGTTTGTATCAAAACTCGTTCAGCCGTTTTTTAATTTTTGCGCGGTCAAATAATTTAAAAAAACTCACAAAAAATATAAGTAAGGACAAAAACTGTTAGAACGTGTTCTATCTAATAGCGATTAAGTTTTTTTGTAAAATGTAAACTTAGATCTTTTAATACTGGTATTATATAGGGTGTTATATATTATAGTGTTATATATAATATATAAATTATATATAGATGCAAAACGAGTTGACGAGACATGACAGTGACGCCCAAAGATATCCGCGACACCAGCCACCTCAAAGGTGCCTACTGTGTGGCCAGAATTTGTAGAAGTTATCGAATTATAAATATTAAAACATTCCTCAAAATCCGGATACCTACTCACGTATTAATCCACTAACAAAATGATTGTACGGAAATTGTCTCGTATCACTGCCGTAGTAAGAATCTACAGTTATCGATACTGTGGGACTGTCGCACTTTTTGCCAGGACACTTCAGATATATAAGATACGTTTAGCGTGTTTCACCCATGATACGCGCTAGGGGCCTATCGGGCATATCTCAGCCATGACACATCAACATCCATACTTTTATACTAATGTTATGAATGAGGACGTTACATTGTCTGTCTGTGACGTCATCACGGAAACCGCGGAACCGATTTGGATGATGTTGGTATGCATATATTTAAAGAAAAAAAAACCAACTCACAAAGGACTACAACTGGGGGTTGAAAGTTTGTATCAATACCATGTTATCGGTCCGTACGTAGGCAAGTATGTATAGGACGCAGTAGAAGTCGCGGGAACAGGTAGTGTTTAATATAATTATACTAGAGTTTGTTTGGTTGCAACGATTTCTTAATCTTCTTGATTATCAGGAATTATTGATGCAGTTCGCGAAATTCCTGCGGTGGTAAATGTCTTCACTTACGGAGAAGGTCATAAGTCATAATATACCAAAAAGTTGCATATCACGACAAGCAGGAGCAGAGTGCGCGTGTTACGCGGGCGAATTCGCAGGGTGCTGCTAGTAAGCCAATCCTATTTTAATACCCAATGTATTAGGTATGGACGGTATCACAAGATGTCGCCAGTTTTTTATAGTATAGGGGACAAACGAGCTGTCATAGTCATTCGGTGACGACCAAGAAAATGGACATCTCCAGATGCGCTGCCCTACTCTACCCCATGCTCCCAAACGGGCCATTAGCTACTCACAAACCGCACGAATACTAATAAGCAATCTGTATTTATGACAATCATTAAATGCTCTATAGTGTTATGTAATGAAGCTATTGGCAGTATTTACCATTTAGTTACTATTTAGTAGTTATTATTTTTATCTGCAGTTTGCATATTCAGGTACGATATTGAGTTAATTTTTTACGCGTGGAATGCTAACACTAGTTTTTCTCTTATTTTGTAAGATATGTACCGACATGTATGTACAGACATAGTCTGCTAACAGATGTGATGCGGTGACAGCATATCTGTCACTTTCTGCTGATACCGCAGCAATTACTATTGTCTATTACAGCAATTACTATTGACGAAATGTCCTCACGTAATAATACAGCAGAACGTGTTACGACACGCCGCCGTCGACGACCAACTGCAATACCGACGTTTGTTCTACGTGAGACTGTGACCCTAGAACTTTCTGAGTAACGAAGTCATAAATGCAAACTCATCGCTTTATTATAAAACCTGTGTATGCTAAAAAAATATGGAAGTATAAAAGTTGCAAATCGCAGCCATTTCTGGAATGTGCCTACCATGTAACCAGATATTTACCCATGAATTATCGGCTAAAAGTTAGTTAGAAATACGAATTTTATACGAGAAAGACTCATACTTCGCTGCTTCGATTGCCTTTCAAAAATCTAAAAGTTTTATATATAAATATAAAATTGATATTCATTTTTTTTGCTTTTTATGTTTAGCATTAATAAAACTATGTCTGTACATACATATTGACACCTACATAATATATACCTCATCGAAAATAAGAGAAAGACTAATGTAAGCATTCAAATTAACTCAATATCATACTTGAATATGCAAAATGCATATAAAAATAATAACTACTAAGTAGTAAATACTAGCAATAGCTTGATTACGTAACACTATAAAACATTTAATGACTGTCATAAATACAGATTGCTTATTAATAAAAAGTGATTTAAGCGTCGGAGCGGACAGAACAAAACGCACCGTGTAAAGAGGTCGAGTGTGAACTCCCTCAAACATCCTGCAAGTGTACACTCGCCTTTACAACAATGTTTACCTTGGAGGATGTCAAGAGAAAAGGAAATATTCCCGACGCAATTTTAGCGGGACAAACGAAAATAGCAGAGACGTATAATCCGTCTTTATATGCGCATTACGCAAATATCTCATGTACCGCCGGGGTAAGCGGGCTTAGCAGCAGGTCGTGATATCCCGGATCCGAGTCCAGGGCCGGACCAAAAAGTGTTGTTGGGATTTTCTAATATCTAGTCACAGTCCAAAGTCCAGACTTTTTTACAGTCCCCGCACCACGAGACACGCCGCTGTTACTGCGCCTGATTTACACGATTTTTCAAGTAATATACTTATGTTAGTTCAGTGAACAGTTGTTTAAGGTTAACCATTTATACTGTCTCAGATTTTGTTTAATTTACATTTTATCCTCTTTTTTCTCTCTTTTTTTTGGTTTTAGACAAAACCGGAGGATTAGGAGGAGGTTATTAAATAGATCTTCCTAAAAATTATATAGGTGTCTAAGGAAAGTTTTTGATTATGTCAATAGTTTCTGAGATATTTGTTTTAGAGTGGTCAAAAGTTTTGAATTATCGACGGGAAATTGTAAAAAAAATATGTTACAGTATTCTATAAAAACTTCAAACGAAAATTAGTTTTAACCAATCGGTTCGATAGTTTAAGAGATATGGATTTTTTGTTTGCTGATACGGAATCTTCACAGGCGAATCGCTCTTGGCCTGTTTTTTATCTTTGTCAGAATTAATGTAGAGAAGTCTCATCTATTTATTCCCGTTGCACAAAACCAATGAATATTGCGTACAACAATGTATAATAATATTGTGCATTGATGATAATAATAGTGTACCTTAGTTATACTTAAACCAGTATCGGGCCACACCTCTCCTATTTTCGGGAAAGAGGGGGGTCTCTCCCTCTATCAAATATAAACCACGCCTACACCGTCGCAAGACGAGTCTGTATCGGCCCAGCCGTCGTAGTGAGCGGACGTGCTCTCGTTTCGAACACAGCGTACGGCCCCTCTACTGCACGTTAGTCACGACACGAAGGCAGGTGGCCGATGATTGTACCGGAAACGGTACAATAGCACACCTGCATAGTGTTATTTTCGTAGCGAAATTGGGATAAGTAAACTTGTTATTTATGTTGTTATTTACATATTGTTGCACACCTGTTGTTGACTACAACAAAATAAGTGAGTCAGGCAACCGCCCCCACGCAGGGGCGGTCGCCTTAGGGGCGCGCGCGACAGCTGACAAGCAATGACGTCAGAATAATATTTGTTTGTGGAAACAAATATTTTTGCTTTATAGTTAAATATGCCGAGCCCTAGAAGCGACAAGAAATCACCATCACTGCCGAAGCTAAGGATGGAGGGACGAGCCCGCACTACATCGATATCATCGTCCAGGAGCGAGCCAAGCACCCCAACAACGGCAGGTATAAGCCGATCCTTAATAAGAGACCAACACCCATTGGCGGGGGCAGTCTACACCGCCACCAAGTCATTTCAAAGCCGCCAAACCTCGGCTAAATCCGTCATGCAACGTGACGGGAGACCCTCGGCATCAGGAGAGAGGGCTACTCCGAACCCTCCTCCCGTATGTAGTCCGACGGCGCCAGCCATCGTAACTCAGCAGACGGACAGCCGGAGTTACGCAGAAACGAACCAACACCTTCGGGGCGCACTAGAAGCCCTCAAGGGAAGTTTAAATTCGGACACTTTCGAAGCCATCCAGGGGGAGCTAAGGGCGAAAGGCCCTCTCCCGCAGGACCCCAGAGAAGCCAACCGCCGTGGTCTGGGTGCGATAAAACGCCCCCGACCGAACGAGCCACACAGCGAACCATCGACCAGCTTCTCGCCTCCCATGAAAAAGGCGCAGGACGGATCCGCGGGCCCTT
The DNA here is from genome assembly GCA_017140195.1 of Eumaeus atala. Classification (NCBI taxonomy): domain Eukaryota; kingdom Metazoa; phylum Arthropoda; class Insecta; order Lepidoptera; family Lycaenidae; genus Eumaeus; species Eumaeus atala. The sequence continues at coordinate 48,366 of JAFELO010000007.1, read as the reverse complement.
CGAGCCCGAGTCCGACTTACGCTACCGCAGCGGCTAGCCCTAGCAATACACCTGTCCTCATGTACACCTCTCCACCAGCACAACAACAGACACAACAGACGCAACAGACAGACACACAGACCCGACCACCAAACCCACCGAGATATCCCCCACTAATTGTGGAACACCTCCCGAACTGGGCTTTTCACTGGGCAGAATTGAAAAAGCTGCTCGGTCGAAACCCCAGCGGGCGCCCCTTTCAAAAAGGCATACGGTTCATTTCTACGGACGAGAACGAATACCGAACCATACAGAGGTACCAAACGAAAATGGAGGCCGCCCACGGGATTTCGTGGTTTTGCTATAGCCTTCACCCGCGGACAAAAGCGTGAAGGTCTGTATCAGAGGCCTTCCCGTTAATACCCCACCGGAAGAGATTTCGGGTGACCTGGAGCGCCTTGGTTATGCCCCGGAGTATGTGAGGGCAATCAAGGCGAGCCAGGGCCGCCCGGGATGTATCTTCCTGGCAATACTAAAGAGGACACCTAATCTGATTCTAGAGATATACGAAGTGACGGTGCTGCTGGGTATGGCGGGTGTAGTGGTAGAGGCCTGGCGAAGCAAGCGGGGCCCGGCCCAGTGCCACCGCTGCCAACAGTTCCGTCACTCCAGCTTCAACTGCCACCGCCCCATCGTTTGCGTGAGTTGTGGCGAAAACCACAGCGCCCGCGAATGTACCCGCGCCAGAACTGATACTCCTACCTGTGGGAACTGTGGCGGACCGCACCCTGCGAACCACATGGCTTGCCCCGTCTTTGCGAGGGAAGCGGAGGTTAAGAGAGCAGGAACGGTCGCCCGATCGGCTCCCTTCCGCCCCACCGAAATCCCTAAACCCAGTATCGCTCCAAACCAGATACCCGTCCCACCCCCTAGTAGCCAAACTCTCATGAGTGAAGCTAATGATCCCATCCCACGTTCCCAACACCCAACAACATCCACATCCAAAAACAAACCTAAGAAGAAGAAAAAGAAGAAAATAAATATCCAAATCCCAAATCAATTGCAGATCCAGAACCTAGAGTCGTCTACTGTGCAGACTCCACAAACTCCACAGATACCACAACCCATCATCACACACAGAAGCAGCAGAAGCCAAAGACATTCTTCATCACCACTAACACGCATCCTGACAGACGTTCTGAAAATCACTTCAGAAGACATTCAGGATATACTCACAGGCCACACCCCATTGCAGGCAGTTCTTAAACATCTCCCTGCGGCTCTCGCCATAATTACGGAAATATCATCACAATGGACCCAGATACAAACATAAAAATAATGTTCTGGAACGCCAGAGGACTAAAAGGAAAATCAAAACTACTCCAACATACACTCCACGAATACTCCATAGATATACTGTTAATCAAGGAAACGCACCTTTCTCAAAATTCTAAATTCAAAATTCCAGGGTATCATATCTACCGAAAGGACCACAAAGGCGCCGTGCTGCACGTCCGGGGACTGGCGGTCTGTGTGGCGCGCCGGGTGGTCCACCAGCCGTTGCCGCAGATCCCGACGGTGACGTTATCCACGCTGGGTGTAGAGGTCCTATTCGGTGGGAGGCCGCTTAAAATCTATGCGGCCTACAAACCACCGACGGACCCGCTGGTGGTCTCCGACATACACCACCATTTCCAACCAGGGGATCAGGTGGTCATTGCCGGGGACCTCAACTGCAAGCACCCGGCGTGGAATTCGTACACTAGCTGCCCGAACGGTAACCGCCTACACAACGACTCCATGTCGAGCGCATACGCGGTGGTAGGTCCGGACCTCCCGACTCGCTACCCGGCCGACGGACAACCGGGGATGGCAAGCACCATAGATGTGGCTCTCATTTATGGTATCACGGCCGCCACGGCGGTCGTTACCATAAATGATGACCTACTATTCGACCATGTCCCAGTGATCCTGTCCCTAAAAGGGAACCCTGCGCGCCAAATGGCCCTCCCGGCCAGGCCCACAACCGATTGGCAAAATTTTAAGAACTATTTAGAACTGACATGCCCCACTGTCCCAGTGCTGACGACCGGGACGTGGACGAGCTGGCTCAGGCGATCGAGTCGGCAATCGTCAGGGCCAAAGAGCAGGCAACCATAGTGAACCCACGGAACAGCGACAGTAGTAAAAAGCCTCCACTACCCCCTCACTTACAGAGACTGGTCAGGAGCAAGAAGGAGCTCTGGCGGAAATGGTAAGTTCCCGACGCCCCAGACCCAAAACCAAATTAAACCACTTAACTAATAAAATCAAAAATGAACTTGCAGAAGCAGATAAATACAGATGGGAGCGGAGAATAGATGCTGCGGCGGATAACTGGGCCTCGCTGCACCAGCTATGTCGCTGTCTCTCCAACACTGCCACACCCGTGCGCCCACTACTACATGAGGACGGACAGCTGCGCTATCGCGCACAGGACAGGGCCGATATATTTGCCAGACACTTAGAAGGTCAGTTCTCTCCGTTTCCTACCTCGGCCGGCGAGCATGTGGAAAAGGTGGTGCAGCACGTAAGTGAGTTCTATAATAGCTTCTTCGAGGCCGACCCTAGCCTAGTTCTTTCCCCTGGAACAGTCCAGCGTGCCCTGTCACGACTCAAAATTAACAAGGCCCCTGGCCTTGAACAAATCACTAACCTCGCGCTCAGACGCCTACCTCCCAAGGCCATAGCAGCCATTACGCGGCTTTTTAACGGTGTCATCCGGACAGGGCACTTCCCAGGGATTTGGAAGACTGGTCTAGTCATCATGATCCCAAAACAGGGGAAAGACATCCGAAAAGCAGCCAGTTACAGACCTATCTCTCTCTTACCAACAATCTCCAAAGTCTTCGAGGGATTACTCCTCGGACTAATGACTCCTTACCTGCCGCAGCGCCCGGAACAGTTTGGCTTTAGGTCAGGGCACAGCACCACCCTTCAGCTCGCCAGAGTGATACACATGCTCACCGGCGCGTTGAATAAAAAGGAAACTGCGGGTGCCGTTTTCCTGGATATGGAGAAGGCCTTCGACCGTGTCTGGCACGATGATCTTGTCCACAAGCTGCTCGACACTCCAGTCCCCCGTCCCCTCGTAAAAGTGGTCGCGTCCTTCCTGCAAGGCAGGACGATCCGCGTGCGGGTGGAAGACGCCATTTCGAGACCCCGTCCGATATCAGCGGGGGTACCGCAGGGGAGCTGTGTCTCGCCCGCCCTTTACAGCCTGTATGTGGCTGACACCCCGACCACGGAGGACACCACACTGGCGCTGTATGCGGATGACACTGCTTTCCTTGCGGTATCCATGAACGCAGCCCACATGGCCCAGAAGCTCCAGAGAGCTTTAAACCTCTTACCGGACTGGCTCCAGAAATGGCGCCTGTCAGTGAACCCCACCAAGACCCAAGCCCTGCTATTGTCCAAACTTCGTCGTCCACCACCTCGGCTAACGATCGCCGGCGAAACGATCCCTTGGGACCGTACCGCCAAATACCTGGGTGTCACATTGGATCATGCCTTGACCATGCGAGCACACGTCAAGCACGTCGTGGCCGGCGCGGGGGTTGCAACACAACTGCTGCGCCCGGTCATGACTACACACGTACCCACCAACATTAAACTCTCCATCTACAAAACATACATACGTTCGAGACTCACGTACGCGGCGCCGGCTTGGTACCACCTGGTTGCGGACTCCGATTGGTGACCGGAGCGCCGCGTTACGTGAGGAACGACGTAATACACCGCGACCTACACATCACACCCCTAGACCAACACATCCTTCACCTATCCCAAAACCAATTCAACAAAGCAGACTCATCACATCACCACCATATCCAAAACATAGCTCCCTGGTACAGTAGACCACCTGACCTAAAACCATATCCCAGAACCCCCCCTGGCAACAAGGATTAAAAACCTTTTTATCATTTTAGTCCCATATTTACACTCTTATTTTATTTTACTTTATACACCATTTTTATTCTTATATTTTTATCGGTATTTTATAAAGACCGCCCGGGGGGGGGGGGCTGTTGCGAAGTTCCCCAAATGCCAGCCCATTTAATATACCCCCGTTCCCTCCACATTAACTTTTAAAATAGACTAACACCCCAGTTGGGTGGGACAGCTATGTTCCGACACTGGGTCGCGGTCCAACCCTTGCCGGGACCCCCACCTTTGTGGTTGTACTCGGCTGGGACTTGGAGAAACCGTCCCGGTCTCACGAACCGGCTGTCCCACCAACAGCAAACATTCCTAGCCCAAAGACCGGCGTATTGTTATACGCTGCGGTAGCCACCTCGCGTAGGGAGCAAGTAGCTCCGACCGCGACAAACCGCCCCCTTGCAGGGGTGAGGGAAAACACTATACCAAGACGAGTCTCTTAGATTCGATGAAGCTGTACTGGACTTCCGTCCGGCATAATGTAAAGTTAAAAATAAAAAAAAATAAAACAACCAAACCATAATACATAGCAAACTACAATAAACATTACAATAGAATACAAGTAATGTACAGTAAACAATAATACAATAAATAAAATATATATAATATGTGCATTGGAAAAGTACCTACATAAAGCGTGAGAGGAAGTAAATGAACAATTGATTAAAAACAGGTTGTGGTTTTTACTTTGTCGTTTAATGAATGACGTACATCGACTAAGCCAGGCGGAACATATAAATTATAATTTAATAGTGAATATAATTAGTACTTGTATAATTATTTTATTGCCTTCATTATAACCCCATTGTCATATTTGTAACGTATAAATATGTTTTGGCGACGTTCATCTAGATCAAGTATCTAAATAATTTTAAAGGACTTTCTTTTTGAAATACCTAATTTGACATTTGGCAGAATACTTCGTCATGTCATTTCTAAAATATTTTGTTATAAATAAGTAGCTATGATAAGTTAATTTTGTAAATACCAGGTGGATTGAAAAGTACTTGGCCTAACACAGATTCATTCAATTCTAAAAACCTAATCCTCGCGCATTATTTAGTTTTAGCAATGCAATCGGACATAGTTTCTGCAAATGGAGTAAATCGAGCAGCGTGCCGCCATTAAGTACCTCCATAAGAAGGAGCTATTACCGAAAGCCATACTTGATGATATGGTCAGTACTTTAGGGGATTCGCTCTGCCTTATTCATCAGATAGCGGAATTCTAGCGTGGTAGAGAGTGTGGAAGAAGAACGCCGTTCTGGAAGGCCTTCGACGTCCACTAATGACGAAATTATTGAAAAATTACTTGATTTAATTATGACTACTTCACGTGACTGTTTGGCGTTATTTGAAACCGATGCGGATGATTTTCTGATTCGGTTTGTTACAATGGACAAAACATGTGTTCATTACTGTACGCCAGAAACAATACAACACAGTGGTTAAGGCGATTTTGACGGCAAATAAGGTAATGGCTTCAGTATTCTGGGTCTCGAAGGGTGTTGTTATGATCGATTATCTTGAAATGGGCCAGATTATGAACTCTGATTACTACGTCGTTTACGAGAAGAAATAAAAGAAAAGCATCCAGGAATGCTCAGAATTGAACTCCTGTTTCACTAAGATAGCGGCCGTGTTCACACGTCAATTTTGGTATTGAATAAATTATGAGAGTGTACGGCGTTTAGCGTTATTCAAAAAGACTTGTATTATATTACTAAATTAAAGGGGATTATTATCCACCTCTTCGACACGTTTTAGTTCCTAACTTTAACAGTCGCGGCGTTGCTTGATATTTAATGAAAATGGCTAGCCGTAATGAAATACGAGTATTTAGACAATCCGACTGCGACATTTATATAAAACAGTAAAAAAAGCATTTTTTGCATGTTTGTCTGTTTCGTACTCGCTTATCTCCGGAACTAACAGGCGGATTGTAATAAGACTTTTTGTTGTATAGCAAATAAGCCTAGGCAACATATAGGGTGTAACTTGTTTTCAAAACTGGAACATCTGATGTAGAACCTTCAGGGACACAAGTTTTTAATTATTTTTTCAAATCGAAGAATTTTTTTCGACCGATGTCGCGGATGTAATAAAATACTGAAGTCCGAGTAGCAGATATTACGTGTTGCGTTGATCACGCGTCATCATCGCAAAACAAACTCGATGCGCGCTGTTGTAGCTTGCTCCTAAATAGTGATTGTGTATTTTATTTAACATTAAATTAAAAAGGCAAAACGATCTCACCTAATTTCATTTAAGCATTCACTTGATGTCAACTTTGAACGACTATTGATTTGAATCGCCTACATGCTTTTTTTTAAAACTAAGTATCACGAAGGCATAGTTAGGATATTAAAAAAAGACTTTTGGCCGCTACAATCTTCTACAACATGGGAGAAACCTTTAAATTTGGAGCTCTACGTTCAACAACGTGTCGATTGATACAGTTCATTGATAAATACTGAGTCGTACATTGCCTACCTGCGATTTGACATTTTAAAACGGAACACGAAAACACCATTCTCTTACTGTGTAAGTGACCGTAGGCCTTGACTTAGTATGTGGGTACTTGAGTCATACGTCGGGTTTCCAAGACTATGGTGACAATATGATAAACTAATTGTTTATTAGTTGCATTTTATAGAAAACTAGCAGCGCCCCGAGGCTTCATCCCCGTCACATAGTAAAAAAACATGTTATAAAATTCAACCCCATATTTCACCCCTTTAGGGAATGAATTTCTAAAAATCTTTTCTTATTGCTCACTTACATAATGAAATGTACCAAATTACAAGTTTTTACGGTTCAGTAGTTTTGGCTGGGTGTGGTCTCTCAGTCGCTCAGTGACGGTAGATGTGTATAGATGTAACGACTTCCGTTTCTCGTAGCGGTAGATCCTTCTGAATGATCTTAGAGTCATAATGAATTTGCGTAGGTTTGTTCACACTAGACCAGCTTCCTATATAACCTTTAACTAGTAAAGTGACAAAATGTTGGTACGGAAACGTAGGAAGAATGATGACAGGTGAAATGTTAAGAAAACAGATATACAAAGCGAATGTGGAAGGATGTGGGTACCGAGGAAGACCAAGACTGACCTGCCATGATCAGATTGATCGGGTACTGTTAAGATTCATCGCAACAGTGTTTGTGTGAAGAGAATAATGAATGGGACGGAAGCAATACAGGTGTGTAGGGATCGTGGCATTAAGACTAGGTTCACTCTGCCTACCCTTTTTGTAATGTGGTTAATGTTAACTAGTGAAATAAGAAGAGAAAATCTATGTATATACTTACACAATACCGCGTTAAAAATGATCGCTATGCCATCGCGTCTCGTGCGGTTTGTGAGTAGCCAGTAGGCTATTGGGAGAGTACGTTGCCCGTGCATCTGCATATGAGGATGTTGATGGCGTCAGTAGTCACGAAATGGCATCAACTACTTGTTTGCCTACACTACAGAAAAGAGTAGTAAAGTAAGAAGTCGCATCAGCCGTAGTTACCGTCCAAGAGACACAATAGTTTGGTTGCTATGCTGTTATTAAGCAACTACAATATAAAATAATGTACATAGAATATTATATAATGATACGCATGAATAATGACGTAATGTTGCTGAATATAGAAGTAGCTCATTACAAACCATAGACTTTATATAATATATTGACAATATCTTGTAGGCTTCGATTTACAAAAATTCAAGATACAGGATTTCATACAGAACTTACATTCCGAAGCATTCGTGATTATACGCACACAAACAATTTTTTAGCATAGCCAAACTTCGCGCATGAATTTAAGTAGTTTTTACGAAGAGCACAATTTGACATGTGCACATTTTTTGTACGGAGAATTTTGAGTGTATCTTCGATTTTTTGTAAACCAATGCTTGTAGGAATATTATATCCGCGAATTAGCAAGCCCTTATTGAGAAAAGAAAAAAAAATTTAAATTTATAATATCGTCTGGTGGTAAGTGATTAAGAAGGATCGTATATACTCGATTCTTGTGAAATATAACATTCTTTTAATAGTTGGCTGCTTTGTCTGTAATTAAAATGTAAATTAGCAAATTTTTTATTAATTTAATTAATTATAGTTTAATATCACTATCAAATTAAATTATAAATTGTATATACATATATTCAACGGTCGTCTTGGCGTTCATTGAAAGAGGCCTATGTCCAGCAGTGGACCGATAAGGGCTGATAATGACGAGGAAGATGATGATATTCAAGTGTCAAACTAAAACTTTAACATGTACTTTTAAGTACTGACCTTTCGCAGCACATATTTCCTAAGTAATATGCTCGTATGTTATAATTACCGAAGAAAATCACGCACGCCTGGGTCTTCGCCTAATATATATCTAAAAATCAATGTGTGTTTGCTTGTGCTCTATGCATTCATAAACCAGTGATCAGTTTGTGATGAAACTTTGGTAGAATGTTCTTGGGACACCAGTATGGCCTTAGCTTAAAAATCTATTTACTTTCTATTTTTTTACTTTATTGGCGTGGTATTATTGCAAACTATGCCGGATGCATTATTTATATTAAGTGTTAAAATTGCGCGCCGTTAATTTTAACCTTCTGTTCCAATGGTTCTTGTGCATTTATTGAAACTTTCAACAAAATAAGTTATTGCCTATTATCTAATGTATCATTTAAAATAAAAATAACAATGAATTACATTTGCTAAAGTAATAAATCAGTGTTGAAACATCACGCGTGGAGTTAGTTTGTTTCTCACCCCTACTCTCCTACAGTGGAACACACAGTTCCTTCTTATATATTTTGTATACACACACTCTACAGAATGAGTTATATGGAATAATTTTGTTCAATATCTTGTTTATTCACATCAGAACACGTCGACTTCTTTAACGTCTATACACATTTCTTGACTCTACGGTCTTCGCTTTACACCTCAGCGTCAGTACTACCACCTATTAAGCTCCATTGCTGAAAGTCTTTATTTGCACTTGGATCTAATAAAGGTTGGAATGATAATGAAAACAGTTTGCCCCCTATTTCATTAAAAAAATAATTTGTATTTCGGCATTTGGGTTAAAGCAGCACTACACTTGCATGATTGTATTGTTTCTTTTGTTAAAAAATTGGCGAGTTCGCGTGTTCAATTAAACGCTAGTTATCAATAGATCAATCTGCATCTTAAATCCTATTTGAATATTAAATATTAACTCAAAGAATAGATGAAGAATACATGTATGCGGATTCATTTGTGTTATTTCGTAGCCGTTTGCGTGGTAAATTAAGTTCCGTTTACATGCGATAGAGCATGTATGTAAAGTGTACCGCCCTGCAATTTGAGTTTAATTAGTTGCATACATACAATCCTTAGTGATTTATATATAATTATGTATATTCGGTCTAGCATGGTCATTGTAATATAATATAAGGCTATATGCATATATATAATCTATGGAAAATTTTCACAAGTTTTAAATATAGTTTACACTAAAGAGTCACGACGTATTTGGTCTGTTTGCAATTTCACTTTTTTCTGCGATGTCAAGTGTTGTTTTTAATAATTTATTTTAGTGTTTTCCTACTATCTTGTTGTACAATGATAACGAAAATAATTTAATGAAAAGACAAGAAGTACGAAATAGATACGTTGCCTATAAACTATGATTATCAATCCTTATCATAAGCCTGGAGCAATAAAATTTAAAACTAATTAGAAATATAACTATAAGTGGCAGTTAAATGTTTGGACTTTTGAGTATTATGTGTGCGAGAGGCACTTTCCCGGCCGTGCCGGCACGATTCGGATGCAATATCACTACCAAAGAGTTAGCACCATGCTGCATAGGAGGATGTAGTGCCACGCATGGTGTATGACACTACATCCTCCCGTGCAGCGGAATTGGGCCGGCACGACAGGGGAGGCACTTCTCGCTCACTTGATGCCGCCGCAAAGTGACACCTACGGTGTCGCGTTTCGTGTGGTTTGTGAGTAGCAACGCATCGGCATAAGTATGGTGATGTTCATTGGCGTCGGTAGTCATTGAAGGGCTCCGATTGCTCGTTTGTCTCACTATACTATAAAAAAGCGGATGGGTATTACCATTATCATCATCATTCCGGTAGCCCGGTGGGTGAAAAGGAGGGCAACGCATCGGCATAATAATGTCGATGTTCAAGGGCGTCGGTAGTCATTGAAACGCTCCGATTTCTCGTTTGTCCCCCTATAATATAAAAAAAAATACCACTCGCAACTCCTCAAGTCACATTCTTTCTATAAACTGTACTCAGTAGTCTTTTGTCCAGTGACTTATTGTAAAAGTAAATAAATACCTTTGACAGTACTACATACTCACTATAAAACCAAGTCTCCAAAATCTGTCTGTATGTGATCGATTTTCTCAAAACATAATGTACGTATCTTCAAGCGATTTCCACCTCAGAACGGAGGTTTTCGGGAAAGGTTTTAGCGTATTACTTGGTCTCGTCTTTTTAATCCCGGGCGAAGCCGAGGCGGATGTGTAGTTGTTTAAGTTACTAGAAAACCCTTTTTTTACGTTGGGGAATGCATTAACGCGAATGCTCGAGGGTTACGTGCGACTCGCAGCGATCAGGGTATTGATTGAACAGCCACTAACCACCAACGGTCTATCTCGTTAGCTCACTAGCAGCGCCCGGGAACGCGCCGGCCTACATCCAGACGTGCCAGTGGACCCGGTAGTCCTTGTTCTGTCCGTCATTAGCGGCTTCGTTTTTCTTTTAAATCATAGCATCGGTAGTCAACGAGGTGCTCCGACTTATATGTCCACCGACAATAAATTATACCGCCGCATTGCCCTCGTTTCCTCTTCACCAATGGGCCACCGACTATTCACAAACCGCCAGAATCGCAACACCAAAGTCATCGCTTAACGTCGGTGTTATGTCAGCGAGAGGTACCTAACCGTTCCTGCTGGCCCAATTTAGCAAAAATGCAGCATAGCACTACCTCTTACTAATGCCATTGTGTCTCGAATTTATAAACTTAACACAAGTCTTCACCATGTGCTGTATAGCTTATAGAATAAATGACAATAAGAAAACTACAAGGA
>JAFELO010000007.1:20530-35425 GCA_017140195.1 Eumaeus atala | reverse complement strand
TCTTACCCGGTATCTTCTTACAGAGAGCAAAGCAGGAAACCAGAAGACCCGTAAGTGTAATGAGGCATATTAGAAGAAGACCCCAATTGGTGAGATAGATCATCCAATGCTGATTTTCTCCCGAGGATAGAGAATACGTCAGTATCCCAACTGAAACTGCAGATGACACGAAACGGATCAGTAGCATGGGAATGGCCGACTCTCCTCGTTGCCATGACGATAGATAAAAGTCATTAGTTCTATCATGTGAAGATACCCACAAATCCGAAAGGGAAAACCCTTTTTTTGAACATTTCACCATTTTCACCACTTGCACAAAACACTTGATCCACTATTCTTGACTAACTATTGCTACATACGTTTCGAAATTCACAAGAGACGAATGTCTGTCAGATTTCTTATCGATGAAGTGCCAGTATCACTATCCTAATCAACGTGATCGTTCCACAAGAAGAATATTCAACATAGGTCGGTAGAAACTAACAAATATTTGCTTGCAAATAATTGATTTGAGCGACAAATAAATAAAAGACATAAACAAAATTAATGCAAACTGCAAAAAATATTATTTTATTTCGGTGGCGCTTTTCAATGACTATAATTTGTTTTTGTTTGTAAGCTAAGGCGATATAATGTGCTATAACATTTTATTTTTGCGTGCGTTCAGAAAATAAAAGTATCGAAGTATTGAACGCGGAAGACGCGACGTCGCGGCGTCACGGCGGCCGGCCCTGCGAATGACGACTGGCCAGCGCTTCGGCTTGGATCGCACTTGCGTAAAGGTTTATGTAATCAGCTGTTCAGATTCAAACCGACTATCGCGGCTCAATGTCATATGGAAATACCACCAACGTAACCGATGTTCGAGTTGTCGACACCAGACACTCAACAGATAGTTAAAATATGGTTTATAGGCCCTAACAGTAGAACATAAACTCGATTGTTGGGCAAATACTAAAGAGACGGAGTGACATCCGGCGACCGCCTGGCTTCGTTGGTAACGTGGCGGCTAGTCTGCATGTTACGTCAGAGGTCGCGGTTTCGAATCCCTCCTAGGTCATAGATGTTTATATATGTATTATATGTATTTCGTGCTCTCCCACTTTTTCTGACAGGTAACGATCGTTACGCAGAGATTTAATAATTCCGTAAGGGCGTAAAAAAATCACTTTTAATTTAAGGCCAGGATCAAACTGAACAACATCATACAGCCCAAGCATGATGCGTCTGTATACAGTTCAGTCTCCGCCCCTGTGCGATATATGTTTAAGATCGTTTCATTTGCTAACGCAGACCTTAATTGCTCAAACGCTTCTATCTCTTTCGCTTCAAGAGTAAACTTAGTCTTTCTTCGTTAAGTCTGTCAAAGGTATAAGAGTAACGCGGGAAAAAATTCCTAAAGAAGCCAAAAAACTTTGTACGCCTTTTACATTTTTCGGCAATGGAAAATTTCAAACAGCTTTTTAATTCTGAAGGTTTCACTACAGTGGTGTACCCCTTGATACTATGTGACCTCAATACTCGACCGTATTAAAAAAAATGACAATTTTCCCGCTTAATCAACAGCCTGTGCTGAGCTGCAATATTGATAACTAGATTAAACCTCTCGAGGGTTCTTTCATGGTCTTTGCTATTACTATCAGATCGTCCATATAAAGAATCAAAATCCTTGTTTGTAGTAGTTCTTTAAAATTCGAATTTACGTAACTTTGAAATATTGAGGGAGGAATACACTAGCCGAAGGTCAATTTTATAAACACAAATTGATCGCTGGGTGTTACAAATGCTGTATACTTTTGACATTTTCATTATCTAATCGGACGTGAAATAACCCGTTTTTAGGTCAAGCACTGCAAAATATACACCTTCAGCTAAAGCGTCTATTTGATCTTCTAATAACAGCAAAGGAGATAAGGGTCTCAGAATTTGTTTGTTTAACTTACGATAGTCTACATAAACATGAATAGTACCATCCATTTTCTCTCATAATCGGAAGTAGAAGACCAAATAACTCCTTCCTCTAACCACAGTTTCATAAGGTCGATTACTTCTTCAGTACTTCATAAGTACATTGACTATGATTTTTATTACGCTTTTTTTTCTCTAGGACGACTCCCGATGCACTTGCAAGCTGTCTATTGTTCCTTCGAATTATTTAAGTGCCCTATTACAACTTAATCCAATTATTGAAAAATCCTTTCATTCGCTTGGCGTATATAGCCTTTTGAACGTGAAAGCCATTTCTTCAAATTCGCTCAACCATCATTCTACGTTTAAGTGATTATCACCACTAAACTTTTTTGAAGAGCTTTCCACTTCTCTGCGAGTTATATTCACGCTTGTTGAACTCTTAGCACATTGACGTACCGGTGGTGGACTAGCATCTTCCTCGTCTGAGCTTTCGTCTTCTACTTCATAGTCGCCGTTGTCTTCACCGACATCAGCAACGCGTTCACGTTTACACAATGATGCCGCTCTTAATCTCACCAACAATTACGACTCACGACCCGTCACCCAGAAATGTTGTTGTCTGAGTTCGTCCTTGAGCTCTGCAGCACACAACCGCAGAAGTTGGTCGTCTTCCGACTCTACCGCACCCACCTACCTACATACTATTGGTTTCCGGCGCTATTGCTCACGCTCTAAAGTTCAACGGAATAGCGAAGACTTTTGTATCTTCTGGTTACTGCCTCAAATAACCTTAACTCTATTCTTATGTTCTAAAAGACATGTACCCCGCTCGGCCATACTCACATCTGCTTCAATAAAAGTTTCTTTAGTTTCTGTTTCATTTATTAGTTGTAAGAGTTTAATACAACTCTTACAACTAATAAATCAAACAGATGGAATAGAAAACATTCCGTTCACACACTTTGTAAAATTCTATAACTAAAAGTGTAGTTTTAATACACTTAAAGATAATATAGTGTTACAGACATAGTTAAAGGTGATGCCAATATGCATATTTATAGTCGTTTCTTTATTACTATTGCCTATTGTTGTAATTGCGTACGCCTTGCACAATCGGTACGCATCTGTTGATCATATTTATAAAATAACTATTCCTAAGTATTTCTTAAGTGCAAAACTACACAAAGATGAAGGTTAACAACGAACATTTTCGTCATCCCACATTTATAAAATATTTAAATTTATAAAAATAATTAAATATATTTCCGTTGTCTAGTACCTGCAACACAAGTCCTTACGGTACTTAGCACAGGGCTAGACTAACGTGGCGTGGTAAGTCCACAGATATTATTATCTACTTGCGGGGGTGTTAGGGGTTGGGCATGACGCATACGTCCGAGAGTTCGTTCGAGAGGTCACATTTACCAGCATCTCTCTCTATATTTCGGCAGGCGTGGCTTCAGACTGCCCGTCTGACCCCATTTAAGGTGGTGACGTCGTCGCTTTTAGTGCCGGAACTTTTAGTGGTGGAGAATAGTCCCCCGCCAGGTACTTGCCAGTCGTCGGTGTATTCTGTTGGCGATAAATGGGTGAATTAGGATGTTTATCATGTATCGCTTACAAATTACTTTCGTTATCATCCGTTTCTCCAATACAAAGGAGGATTGTGTGATTTACTGTCTATAACTGTATGTATAAATATCTGTTCCTTTGTGTGATTTACTGTCTATAACTGTATGTATAAATATCTGTTTCTTTGTGTGATTTACTGTCTATAACTGTATGTATAAATATCTGTTCCTTTGTGTGATTTACTGTCTATAACTGTATGTATAAATATCTGTTCCTTTGTGTGATTTACTGTCTATAACTGTATGTATAAATATCTGTTCCTTTGTGTGACTTACTGTCTATAACTGTATGTATAAATATCTGTTCCTTTGTGTGATTTACTGTCTATAACTGTATGTATAAATATCTGTTCCTTTGTGTGATTTACTGTCTATAACTGTATGTATAAATATCTGTTCCTTTGTGTGATTTACTGTCTGTAACTGTATGTATAAATATCTATTCCTTTGTGTGATTTACTGTCTATAACTGTATGTATAAATATCTGTTCCTTTGTGTGATTTACTGTCTATAACTGTATGTATAAATATCTGTTCCTTTGAGGCACTATTATTGACCAAACGTGAGTTGATTTTGATAGATTATATATTACGGAACACAGTCGTTTTCAGACTGTATTGGCTCACATCCAGGATAATATCAAGACTGTTTGTCTCGGAGTTTTTATTAAAAGTTTGATCTAGGGCCGGTTGGATGGAGGAGAAAAGTATTCACACATACCAAAAGATACAAGTTAATCCAGCGATGCCGGCAGCTAAAAAGCAGGACCACAGCTAATATTCAGAATAGAGCTTATATTTAATTAACTTGATAAGTTTCTGCACTGACTCATCCGTGTCAGACCAATGAAAGGACTCGTTTGAGGCGGATGTATTCTCACAAATGTACAATTTGAGAAACTGTTAATTTCTTTTCCTGTAGTTTAGCGAATTTGTGCTGTGTTCATTGCGCATTGTTCAATTTACAACAACCTGAACAAGCGTTCACGTGTATTCTTTTCTTCACACTCATATTGTAAATGCAAAAGATTGTATGTACGCTTATTATCCCATTCACACAAAAACTCATTAACGAATTTGGATTAAATTTGACTCCGATGTATACTATAATATGGAATAATAAAATATTTTTTTATCCTGAATAATGAACACGCGGGAAAAGTCGTGGTATCAAAGCACTGGTAGGTATATTATAAAGACATATGTAGTAGGTAGTGCCATGCCGTATTGCAGAAGCGAAATTGGGCGGGCGCGACCGGGTAGGTACCTCCCAAAAAAAAAGTGACTAGCTGTCACTAACGAAGATTGCTGTTGCGTTTCGTGTAGTCTATGAGAAGTGAATACAGGGCAACGCAACTACATGACAAGTATACGGATATCTATGAGCATCGGTAACCAGTTCACAAAACGTGTCCATTGTACGTTTGCTCCCCTATACTAACTACTATTTAAAAAAATAGATAACAATATAAATTAGGCCTACCGTGTTCTTTGAGGCTTCCTAGGTTCCAGTTATATTCTTCATTCTTGTGCAAACATTAATC
The DNA here is from genome assembly GCA_017140195.1 of Eumaeus atala. Lineage (NCBI taxonomy): Eukaryota > Metazoa > Arthropoda > Insecta > Lepidoptera > Lycaenidae > Eumaeus > Eumaeus atala. The sequence continues at coordinate 30,339 of JAFELO010000007.1, read as the reverse complement.
CAATTGGAACAATTACAGGCTCTCTCTCACTGCGACTATAATTGATCATTACTATAAAACATTGGGCGGATTAAAGCTGATGATAATTCCAGCAGGGTACCTAAAGTACTGACCAAGTATATGAAGAGGAGTGTAAACATCATAACATAAAAACACTTTAGTGTTTTGTTTCCGTAACAAAGCCACAGGAAGAACTAAAGTGTCCAATATCGCGCAAAAATTAAGCTCGCTGAGTGGTATTGTGTTGGTTGGCCTCAGTAAGGCCAGATGCCACCATGGTTCAAGCCTTGTCGCAGCGATGGGGGCTTAGTAGTCTGGGGTGAACCCAGGCGAAGCCAATTGAACCGAGGAGGATCTTTGCACCCCGCTTATAAGAAGAGAGGACCTAAGAGCAACAGGAGGTGGCGCTTTTGCGCACGGGGCAAGGGGCGATGATGAGAAGCTCACCCCATTGCACTGTCCCAAAGTTGGTGGGGTTGTCCTGTAGTGCTGGCAACCCCATCTGTGGAGGTGGACTTGGTTCCTTAGGGGGCTGACTAGCCGTCGAGGTGCTTTGATGATTGTTGTTCCGGGGCACTTCACCAACGGCGGCACTGATGGCACCGCGGTGGTTTTTGTGGGTATTCGGCACTATTATGTGCTGCGAGTCCCACAAAGCATTGGACCCCACCCAGGGCCGGTGAAGGCGCGTAAATGCGTTTCCCCGCGTGAAAAAAAAAGTTAAAAAGGCCAGATGGCAAATGGAGCACAAAGTTTTAAAGTGGAGGGCGCGGTTGTGAAGATGAAGTATTAGGCAATCATACATAGGCAAGACGAGCCCCACCATGATTCAAGCCTTGTCGTGGCGGTGGGGTCTAACCTCAGCCTGGGTTGAAACCAGGCGAAGACAATTGAACCGAGGGGGCTGCTCTTTGTGCCTCTCTAACAAGAGGAGGGGACTAAACATCAGGAGGAGGAGAATTTTCTTTTCTTTCTTTCTTTTTATCACTTATCACGTTAAGAGATAACCCCATCGTACATTACAAACACATAAAAACATGTTTTATATATATTTAAAAAGAAAAGTGTAAAAGAGAGTCACTGATTGGTGGTAAATTGCATAAGCTTTTTGGCACTTTTTGGTTTAGATACGATAGTCCGTAATAGTCCTACATATTTAAACGAAATTCTCTAATCAGGGACTAGCTTTTATTTTTGTTCTTGACACAATGAATCAGTAAATTTTGTAGTCATCCATCAGTAAATGTTGCACATCTTCATTTCCAATGCATATTTCGCAGTTTGGTAAAGGAAGTTTTTTCATGAGTCGTTCTTTTTAACGCTCCGATAAGAAAAGGAGATAAAAGAGTAACACGAGGAGCCGTTTGTGCGCGCAAGGGGCGGGGATGGGAACCGTACCCCATTGCACTGCCCACAAATTGATGGGATTATCCTGTGGTATGGGGCAATATTTCTGTGGAGGAGGCGTCGGTTCCTTTGAGGATTGACTAGTCGTTGAGGTGTCCTGAATGAAATGTAGTTCCGAGGCGCCTCACCAAAGGCGCTAGTGGGGGTACTCGTGGCCGTTTTTGTTTATTCGGCAATATAAAATGTCGCGAGTCCCACACACTACTGGACCCAGCCTGGGCTGGTGAAGGCGCTGTCCGTAGTCCGTTCGGGATGGATGCGAGTGGAGGGACATCCTTCATAGATGCCTATGTCTAACATTTGCCCAATAAGAGCTGATCGTTGGTGATGGTGTATTTTGGTATTCATCGATGGCTGTCTAGCATATGTAGTTTCATGCGTGTTTCATATGTTTTTAAATTCTTACATTAATAATTATCCGATTTCAGACACGGCGGCCATTGATATAGCGACGAGCAAACTGCGCTGGAGATATTATAGTTCACTAGTGCATATACGAGCGGAGAGAAATCAGGTGTCAGATTGGGAGAGTTTCGTATACAAAGAGGGAACACATACTAATGTAGGGGTTCCCAAACTTGCACTGCGGCATCTTTGTTGTTTTAAAACAAATTCGCGGCAAACCTACTTTTTTTTTCAGCCGCTATTAGTGGAGGGTCCCGGATCTGCAGGCAACAGGACCCCTCCAGTGATAGGCTGGCCTCGGCGAAAAGGCCAGACCTCACCTCCTCGGAGACTGTCCGGCTACGCTATGACAGTCCCCACGACGCCGTGTCTTTATGAAGTGGACTGGGTTCCTATCCCGGCCCGACACGGAACACAGGGGCACTACTGAAGGCGCTGCAGATAGCGCCTCTTTCGTACCCCCATTCGTCGTCGGTGGGGAGAGGCCGCGTCGGAAGCCTCCTCTCTTACTCGCTCGTCGGCTTCCTTCTGGGACATGACGGTATCACATAAGGAAGCCATCGCCTGTTAGGACTCGTCGCTGCCGAGCATCGCGGCGATGATGCTCCACTTTGACAAATCCCCTCCGACAACTGATGCCAAATCGTGACGCAGCGCCACCCATATCGAGGGTGTGCTGGGCCGAGTCCACCGCCGCGTCACAATCATGACAACGAGTCGACGACTTCCTGCGGGCCGACCTACACAGATACTCACCGAAGCAACCACGCCCGGTGAGCACCTGCGTTAGACGGAACTTGAGGGGTTTGCGCCTACGGCGCACCCACCGGTCGAGGCCCGGGCGCAAGGCAGCCGTTATCTCTCTACCGTACGGCTGCCCCGCCAGGTCCTCCCCCCACCTCTGCATTAACGCTACATACCCTAACCGGCAAATCCGTAGGATCTCGTCATGCGTGGGGCTCAGGCTGAGAGCTCTCCTGTCCGAGACATAGGAGCAGCTCTTGGCAAGAACCTCCGCCACAAGTTCCCTCGGGAGATCGCCGGCTAGGGCTGTCGCTGCAGCCCACGATACCGTACAGTACCCCCGGATTGACCTCATTGCGAAGTCAGCGCGCAGAGCGCAGATGAGCCTTATTTCTCGCAGTGAGATGATCCGCCCAAACCGGAACACCGTACGTCGCCATAATCCGGCAGACACCGAAGTACAAATGCCTGCAGGCGGCGCTGTGTCCTCCGCGGTTCGGGAGGAGTCTGCCCAGCGCACTTGCCGCCTTCACTACATTCGGTCCCACCATAGCGAAGTGTGGACCGAAGGTCCACCCTCTGTCAAAGATAAGCCCCAGATATTTGATGTGGGGGCTCACTCTGACCCTCTCCTCTCCGATCTGCAGAGCGGCCCCCGGTGGGGGCCCCTTGCGGCTGGTCCCGCGGAAGTGAAGGGCTTCGGTCCTTTCTAGTCTTGCCCGAAGCCTGCCGGGGAGAAGACGGCCGCGCAGGACCCAGTCGTAGCCAAAGCTCCTCAGAATTGGTCCAAGTACAGAACCCTGCGTGACGAAGTTTCTGTATCTGCCGATAAATATTGCATTTTTTAAATATTGTAAATGCATCTTTTATATGAGTACCAAATAAGGTTTTTTATATAATAAATTTATAAAATAAAATATGTTAACCTGAATATTATTTTCATACCTAAGGTATACTTTTATTTCAAATATTACATATCAAAGGCATAATTTTAATGGTTTATAGCGTAGGAGGACAATCCGATCCATTGTTGACTACTGGCGCAGATTATTTGTCCTCCCTCACCTCATCACCCCGACGGGTCATTTGCTATTGCCTTTTAAAATTATTTTCAATTTAGAACTCTGTTTGCTACTATACACTGTAATTCCAGAAGTGCAAGATATGACATTGAAATAATAGCTCAATTTTAAATTTTGATTGATCTAACATTTATTACTTATTCAATTGTCAGGAAAATGCAGGTGGTTCAATTAATAATAATTTGTAAAATGATCATTTTCTGTACCTCAGTAACACTACGACTGGTTTGTGTCTGTAGGTACTTTGTGGTTACAAGGTACTACATATTTTGAAAAAAAAGAAAACACTAAACTTGAATACAAATAATAGAATAATTTTTTAGTACTATGTTACAAAAGTAACCTTGTTGCTCCGTTTAGAACATGAGAAAACCTGATTGTTGAAATATGTCATACTTTAGACTAGTGAGTAGAATTGGGAAAAGTTAGATAAATTAAGTAGGCCCATAAGAAGATTAAAACTAATATTACGGATTTTATCGCGGTATTTTTAATTATTTAACTAGCCCGACGTTTCAGAAGCTTTACAGCAACCATGATCACCCGTGACGGCGGACGGGTTCTCAAAAGCCACTCTGCGACCGGAGAGATACGCCTCCAACAGCCTCACAAGATAAGGAGGCACCTTAAAGAAGACCTGTGCCTCCCGTATCACCCTGTGCGGGAGGCTGTTGAAAGCATTCGCGGTGTCCAACGACACCGCGACCACCACCTCCCCTCTGTGTTCCGCCTCACCCGTCACCGTTCGCAGGCGCTTGAGGGCATCAATCGTCGTCAGACGTGCTTGGAACCTGAACTGTGACTCCGAGAGTTCGGGTCCCGTGCCGTCCTCTAGATGCTGAACGAGACGGGAGGCCACAATCCGTTCTAAAGCCTTCCCGGTCTCGTTCAGCAGCACCACCGGTCGAACCGACGACGCCGAGTCCATGGGCCGCCCTGCCTTTGGAAGCAGGCAGACCTGACCCTCCTTCCTTGCCCCCGAGAACTGACCAGACTGCAGGCAGCGGTCAAAAATTTCCCGGAGGCTATCCCACCCTCATTTGTTATCATCATGTTGATTGTCAGCACCCTCCCGTGCACCCTGTCTGGTCTGGACCCGGTGCCCTCCTCTCACTCAGGAGGCGAGTCACAATCGCCTCCATTTCAGCCTCCGTGACGGGTGGCGGAACACCCTCCTCCTCGTCCGACGTCTGCCGAGCCATCCTGGGGGGCATGAAGCCCACGGGTGTGTCGGGGAACAATTCCTCGACAATCTTCCCCAGTTGGTCCAGCTGGAGCATCTCCGTGATGGGGGCCGACGGGGCGCGGAGCTCGTTCCGTGCTCCGTCAGCCCCCATCGATTGCGTGCGATGGCCGGCGAGGGGAAAGAGACGTCCACCACGGAACCTCCCGAGCTGTCCCTATATTGAGGAGGGAGAGTCCGACAGCTACCGCCCACTTCTCCTCCTCCCTCCCTTTCGGATTCGTGACCGGGTTACCCCCAGCAGTAGACTTGGCATTGAGGTCTCCGGCCACGAACAACTGGAGGGGGGCTAGCTGCCCTATCATCGGCCCTAGAACTTCAAGAAACCGTTCTAGGGCCGCCAGATTGCGGTTCGGGGAGAGAGAAGTATACCCCTACGAACGCCTCTTATCCCCGAACCACCGCCACGTACCCGCGGCCCCTCGCTTTGACTACGAGGCGGGGGCCCGGCTACAGGCCGCACCCCGATCGCCACAGAATTTTCGGTGTCCCAGCCCAGCTTGGCCTGGAGTGCACGGTGTACGTCTGGGCTACCTCAATCGCCCCCTGGCGGAGTGGTTGACGTTCGTCTGGAGAGCGCTGAGATGGTATATTAGGTACTTACTGATTTTGTTAGCACAAGAGCCGAGTCACTTGAATATCTCTGGAACCCGACACCGTACCAGAAAAATTTTTGTACACAAAAATCCGCCTTCAAGAGAGCTATCAAACGAGAATAGTAACGCCACGATCCCAGCACTAAGCTTACGCCAAGTACTGGAAAGAGAGAGTCGTGATGGCACCCCTGGCATGAGCTCGCGTTACGCCAGGGTGTCGCGGCACCTACTTTGAAAACCCCTGTACTAATGTATACTGACGTTGATAATAATCATCCGGTGGCTCGGAAATGCATATTGCGCAAAACTGCAATATGCCAGTAGCCTGTGCTCAATGTTGATAATGATGAAGTGACAAGACCGAGATTTTAAAACAAGGAATCATATATTCTTTTGGCGTTAAAACATTATTTGACATTTTCTTTTAGAAAAAGGTAGTAAGTACCATGTTGCATTGATCTCGACCTCTCGCTCACATGATACCGGTCCAATGTGATATCTTCGGTGTCGAGATTCATGCGGTTCATGAGTAGTCGGTGCCCCATTGGGGGAGAAGGAAAGGAGGATAATGCATTGGCATATGATTGGTCATTATGAGCACGTTCATGGGCGTCGGTAGACGTAAAAAGGTTCAGATTGCTCGCTTGCTAGTATAGGGGCTGCAAAATTACAAACAGAAATAATGCAGAACTTTTGTTTTATGTTAGGTATTATATTTTTAAGCGACGAAGAAACGGAGGGGATTCTCAATTCGACTCGTATATTTTTAAAATTAATTAACCTAACCTAACCTAACATGCAGGTTAGGTTAGGTTAATTAATTTTAAAATAATTTTAAATTAAATTCCCAGCTTTTTCCAAAAAATAAAAAAGGTCTCTATATTATTTCATCTATTGCTAGCCCACATTTGAGCAAATAAAATCTATGTTCTATTCTATTCTAAGATATGAAACTAGTATATAACTAAACTATAGTAACAGAATCACACTTCTTTAACTTTAGTTGGGAAACTCCTAAATTAGGGATAGTTTGGAATAAAATTTTAGCATACCAATTTGTTCTAGGATGAAATAGCTCAAGCTTTATAAATGATAATACATCGGCCTGGCATGAGTCAAGACCCCGCCAGCTAAAAGAAAAAAACACTTTAAAGTACAAAATATAAATGAATAATTAATAAAATTGGATATGAGTTGAAACGAAAACACTAGTTAAGGCACCAAAAAAGCCTCAAAAACCAAGGTTGGTGCGGCCTTTTTGGTGCAAAATATTAAAATTAATAAATTAAAATATTTTTAACGTATCCTTCGTAGACGACCGTAATATGCATATCTTTTTCTTTCTTTTGATTGCCATATGTTATTCTTTAGATATTGTTTTAATTAAACAATACACGGACTTAAATAAAATAAGGAAATTATATGTAATATTTTAATGGCACCAAAATGAAACATTAGCCTACCTACTTAATATATTTTACCTTACGACTAAGTAATAGCAAGCAGTCCTAAATGATCAGGCACATGTATAAAATCCGCGTGAGTTATAAGTTTTATACAGACAATAATATAATTTATCGCTTCCAATTGCTTGAGGAGATTTTACATGTCATTAACATTTACGTATACAGCATTCCAGTTTTGAGTACCTACAAGTTCAGACGTAACTGTAATTTTATAACACCTGTGTGCCTAGTTACAGTTCTGAACATGAAGCTAATAATTAATTTCGTACAACAAATTACCAGCCAGTTCGATTACATAAATTATAAAATATATAATTTGTAACTATATTGCTCTACCTAAGTTATGTGAAATTAAATCATTCGATTTGTACTATTATAAAATAGGAAAAATTTAAAATGTACTTTTTTATAGAATGGGGGGACCATAAGGCTTTCAACGACTACCGACGGCCATGAACATTAGCATAATTATGCAGATGTGTTGTCCTCATTTTCACCTCCCTCCCCCCAATGGGCCACCGGCTATTCATACACCGCACGGAACGCGACACCGTAGGTGTCACTTTACGGCGGTAGCAAGTGACCGAGAGGTACCTCGCCGGTTGTGTCGGCGCAATTCCGTTGCATAGGAGGATGTAGTGTCATGCACCATGCATGGCACTACTTCCTCCTATGCAGCATGGCACTACCGCTTACAAAAATTATATTAAATATTAAAGGGTATTAAAGTAACTTGGTAAACACACGTGTAGTATGTAAGCTCTTTTATATAATTTAAAGGGTAAATACTCCATGTTTGAGTTCCAGCCTGCTACCTCGGTCTCGGTGAATAAATTCGACAACTAATAGGTGGGTACTCCCTCGCTTAACCTCGATTTAAATGTTAGGCATTAGCCACAGGTCGCCTGAGCGCTATTCCCTCATCTATGTGGACGGTGACCGAGGGCCTGATGAGGCGGTTAGCGACAGCGTCCCGCGCCGCAGCCAGGCCGATGGTGACGAAGTAAAGGAACATCAGCAGGAGGCCGGTGATGGTCACAACTAGGACGGCCTTGCCCGGCCGTCCCCAGTACAACACCGCGTACACGTAGTGATTTCCAGCCCTGAAAAAAATTTATGAAGATTTTATTGAAGAGGACAGATTGAACGAGCAAGGGTTCTTTTGTGTCTTTTTGTGTTCTCTATACAGCGTGCACTGTAGGTAAGTAAACATCCTATGTAAACAATTAAACTGCTATAAAATGAAAAAAATGTTTGTGTACATATTAAACTTCGTAGAATTTAACGTCATTATTTTCAGAAAATATGTGCACCGTATGATATCGATAGAAACTCGCAACGTATAAAGGTTAAAAACCCCGGGTGCTTCAGCTGTACGTGCGAGTATCGACTGCCCGGTCTAGACGGGGCATCGTTAGTAGTAAAAAATCATACGATGTTGACGTATAATGCGAGCGTTTCGTGTGGTTTGGTGGGATAGGGCGAAGTGGAGCAACGTATTTACATATGCGGATGTTAATAAGTAATATAATTAGATTATATTACCGCGATAATTGTTCTTTTGTTCTGCTATGCCATAAAAAAAGCTAATTATATACTGCAAAACATTAATGAAGCGTTTATGATAGATTATATGTTATAACGACAACAATAACTATTTATAATGCAATCTGCATTTTAATATTAAGTAAAGTTTAATTTTTTTTATTGTAAGGAAGTAGTTATTTCGTACAATTTTTGTTTCTAACTATACTATCTTTAAATTTAGATAGGCTGGATGAAAATGCCGTCTAGTTGTTGCAATGCATCTGAATTGGGTCGGCACGAGACACGACCGTACTCTCTCGTTCACATAAACCGAGTTTCATACGATTTGTGATTTTCTGGTGGCCCCCTAGGCGGATGTGGTTGAGGGCAAGACGTCATCATAACCTGCGATTGTGTGTATGTTTATGCGCGTCGGTAATCCACAAGACCAGGCAAACAAGCATCGGCTACTTGCATTTTTTATAGTGTAAAGTGACAAACGAGTAGTTGGGATATTATGATGACAACGCTCGTGGACATCCGAATTTGCTCGTGAATTGAAACGTGTTGCACTACTTTCTCTGTCCAATGGGCCTCCTTTTAATAAAAAAAAAAAAATAATGCACTCACGGGTCGGTGCCACCGGCGAGGTAGTAGACTACGCTGAAAGCGACGTAGGTGAGCGCAAAGAGGAGGGGGTGCAGGCAGTGGATAAGGCGAGTGGGCTGCGCGGAGCTGAGCAGCAGCAGCAGCATGACCACAGAGTTCAGCCCGTGGATGGCCACGTCCAGCCCCACGTTCAGCTCCTCCGACACACCGGCTAGCAAAACAATTAAACACATTTCAATATCTGCGATCAGTACGTGCTGGAAAGAAAACCGGCCAAGTGTGGTTCGGACTCGCAAGCCGAGAAAAATAAAACAGAGCCTTTTTACGACCGTCGCCGCCTATGAACATCCACATAATCACTGTGTCGATGCGGTCATTGTTCAGTGGCTGGTTTGTAGCGCTGGCGAGGTTTGCGAAGATCCGTAAAGGCTGTTCTTGCCATTTAACTGTCAGAACCGACGCTACTGCTTGAGTCAATGTCGTCGGAATTCAAATGAAACTTTAAGTAGCCATTTTATTTGAAATTTGCGTATTTTAAATAAATCAATGTTGAGTAGGTAATATGTAAAACCTGGCAGATAAATGCGCGGATACAGAAGATGAGAAGATAGTTTAAGAAATAGACAAGGTACGGATTTTTTTTTCAAAATTCGATCATGTGGAACTCTGAATTTCGAATTTTCGACGAGAGAAACCGAAATAGTTCTGAAAATTAGTAAGCTGAAATATA
>JAFELO010000007.1:0-20522 GCA_017140195.1 Eumaeus atala | reverse complement strand
GGGGGGGGAGGCATATTGCTCGCAGAAACGACAAACGCTGAGGGAAAACGATTCTCGAGCGGCCTCGTACTATTAAGCGCAGTATTGGACGGCCACCCACCCGGTGGACTGATGATCAAGGTCTTGGGGACCCACCGGATGTAAGCAGCTTCTGACCGTGACTTGTGAAGTTGTCTGGTGGAAGCCCGTGTCCGGCAGCGTTCGTCTTTGGACTGATCATGATGATAACCACGATACCAGGATGACTACGGTTTACGCGTACTTTTTGACAAAAACTGAATTTAAAAATGTCTGGCGATACTATGTTTAAGTCTTCTATTTCATAAACAATATAACATACGAGGGGTGATTGAAAAGCATCCGAAACGACAAAGAAAAACTTCAATAAACTATTTTAAAACAATTTTATTTTTTCAACGTAGCTTCCTTCTACCTCGATGCATTTAGTCCAGCGCTTCTCCAATGCCGTTACACCAGTTTGATAAAATGTTTTCTCTAACCCCTCAAAATACTCGTCTACGGCGACAATGGCTTCATCATTTGATGAAAATCTTCGGCCATTCATTTCTTGAGATTCGGGAATTTGTGGAAGTCGCACAGGGTCAGATCTGGAGAATAAGAGGGATGCGGTACAATTCGGACCGCAATTCATGGAGTTTGGCAACTGTAACCCTTGACGAGTGCACAGGTGCGTTGTCGTAGTGGCACAAAACTTTCTTTTTGGCTAAATGAGGCTGCTTCTTTCGGATGTCTTCACAAAACTTTTTGTAGCAAGCTTGCGTAATACTCTCCATTTCTTGTTCTCCTTTTTTGCAAATAACCCACTAAACCACTTTGACGGCCGGCAAAATCGTTTTTGCTCCCTTCGGCGCTGATTTTCCGCTCTCAATGCACTGCTTAGATTGTTCTTTTGTTTCAGGAGAATAATGATGTATCCATGTTTCATCTACTGTCACATAACGCCGCAAAAAATCTTTAGTGTCACGTTTAAACATCGCCAAACACTCCGACAAATCGTCCATTCGACGTTGCTTTTGGTTCACAGTGAGCAAACGTGGCAACCATCGCGCTCAAAGCTTTCTCATTCGCAAATGTTTTTTTTTCGAGATAAGTCGATACAATTTTATATACTTTTTCAAGTTTTTATTGTGATTTTGTAACTTTTGTAAGTCTACGTTCAAATCCTTTTATGCGCCTCACTTCAAACACCGTTCTGCGTAGAGGTTATAATATTCTAGATAACTTATAAATATTTAATTTGCACATAACAAATATGTCACAAAATTTCAAAAGTTCAAAAAAAAAGAAATGTTGCATACGGTGTTAGCTATCTATTTCTAACAGCTTGCTCATTTAAAATAGCCCTGTTTATACGTGATCATGAATAAGAAAAAAAATTGCAAGTTACATTTCATTACGCCAATGCTTACCTTCATAAAGCACCGCCCAATAGAATAATGTGATGAGGAAGGCAACTGGAACTGACACGTTGTGCAACACCCAGAATGTCTTCACGTACCACGGCAAACCAAAATCCGCGCCTGTAATAAAAAATATTAATATGTTTTTCATAATTACATTGACAAAATACAACAAACACAAACTAGTACGCGCTAATTATCTGTATATGACCCACAAAGTGTCCCTATAGTCTGCTCGCTATGTATAGGCTTCCTGCGATCAGTTTATCTCTTGATCTGAGGCAGTTCACATCCTATTTGTGTTGCTTGAATGGAACTTGTCTATGTTATACTTCGAGGTAGAAAAATCACCAGCCGGACGACGTACACTGCTGGACATAGGCCCTCCTCATAGAGCGCCATTTTCATAGTTAAAGGTTCATAAATGCTTAATTAATATTGAATCAATAAAAATTGACTGTGATTGTCAACGCAATATGCTTTCCATTCCAGCACATTACGACAGTCGCTAAGATAATTGATGTGAATACAAACTGTGGACGTAAACATATCAATATAATTTACTAGCTAATGCCCACGACCGCGAGGATTACAGACAAAATTGCTCGTAAAAGTTAACATTTCTACAGCTTATGTGCATTTTTGCATCCAAGTTTCATCAAAATGGGTTCAATAAAAAAAAGCATTGGCGCGATTGAGTAATAAAGATCCATACATATATCGAAACATTATTATTTTATAGTATAGAGGGGGTCCATGTATATACACGCATATTATGCGGATACGTTGCCCTTCTTTCCTCCTCCCTTAACCTATATGCTTAATGGTCCATTAAAAACGGGCCATTAAGCATTTAAGTAGGATAAGTTTAGCACAAAATTAGTAAACTAAATTTGACAAAATTAAGTAAACTAGAGCCCATGTTTGTTAACTTTCACTAATTGAACTTTAAAAGTAGGTCATAATTTATGATAATAAAGTTAAACAATAAACTATGCTACTTACTTAGCGGTCCGGAGATGTAACAACGCAACGAGACTGCAACACCGAAGCCCGTCACGGCGATCATCAAGGATAGCCCCCAATGTGTCAAATATATGAACCAGAAGCCGACAGACACCTCGCTTACTATGTAAAACGTCAGCGAGGTGATCACTATGGAAAGAGACGCAAGAAACAGCAAAATGCGCCAAATCAACAGCGGCACCGGCGACCTGGTCGCTTGCCACACACTTATGTAAAAGTCCGTCGGCTTAGGGTGCTCCAAGGCAAGTATCACCAGCTGACACTCTTGTTTGAAGTACAGTTTCGTTGCGTCCATCGTGGATGTGTTCACTAGCACACCTGAATGTGTAATAGGTACAGTATCAGCGGTCACTTATCGAGTGACTCAGCTTATCACTGCCAAATTTGTTATCTATGTTAGTGTTATTATTTTCTTAGAATTTTACACTTTCATATATAGGTTTTAAAAATTTTACTCTATGGCAAAAATGCAAAATATTCTACAATATTTAGTCCGTTAAGTAATTTCGATTACACCACGTTATTGAATTAGGTATTCAACAAATAAGAAATATTTTCTCTGTTTTTTTGGATTCGGATCCCTGTGTCCGCGGATACAACTTGCACGGGAAATGTATATCCTTATAGTTTGTGTTTACATGCAACACTTTTGTGTAAGATAAAAATTTACGAGGCTAACTAGAACTAGACTCGGCGGAGATGTAAATTTAGTCCTACGTCAAAACAGAGTCCAAAGTCATAACCTTAAAGTCGTACTCTATAATCACGGGTCGGACCATACAAAAAGTGCCATTAGGATTTTTCAAATTCTAACATCTGTCCGGAGTTAGGAAGTTGGCGGTGTGACACCCCCGTGTCTCGGAGAACACGCTATGCCGTCGGTCCTGCGCCTGATTTCTCTCCGGTCGTGTCGGATATCCATCCCATCGGAATAGGAGAATGAAGGAAAAGAGTGTCCTGCGCAGATGGCTATTCGCAGTAGAGATGGCCGCTGTAGCCGAAATTCGGCTGGGACGACATTATTACACTTATATATCTATAAACACACCCAATTTGTTTAAAAAATATCTAATTAATGTAATAATAATAAGATTATAAATTCACGTAAATAACATAAACACTGATGATAGCGTCGGTACCATCTAGATATACATAGTTCAGTAGACAAATATATACTGGAGACCACTCTGGCTTAGAGTCTATGGAAATATTAAAAAAAAAAAAAAACTAATAACAATATTTTATTTGGCCAGCCATTTCATATTGTACAAAATATTAAACATATTTACAAAATTGATGTCTTAGGTTAACGAGAATGTTACTCATAACAATGAAACTACTTTTAAGATTTTTTTTAACGCGGTTTACTTAGTTATTTCATAAGCCCCACGCTTTTCTGAAGGTTTACAGCAATCATGGTCACGCTGTTATTCAACTAAGTAAACCGTGATAAATTCCGAATAGTAGTTTTATTGTAATATTTACAAAAATCAAAACTTAATTGAAATTATTTTATAATGCTTAAATGTAAGCATTATAAAATAATTTCAAATTTGCCTTTGAACATTCAAGTGTATTTTAGTATATTTATATACATATAATGATATAATTTTAGTATTCCTTATTTACAGTTCTTGTCAATCTCATAAGTCCACGTGGACATCAGGTCCCTATGATTACCTGTGTACAAACATTCATTATTTCATCAACTGAACACAAGATTAATTATGGTGATAAGTTTTAAGAACATGGGCTACAAGCTATTCCTTTCACGATCGTCTGTGTGACACACTTGGGGCATGTTCAAGTTCAAGCGAAGTGTAAACAATCGTTAGAAAGCGAAAATCTTCTCTACCTTTTTTAACCTTCTTCAAAAAAGGTGGAGATTTACAATTGAACTGTATGTAGGTTACGCAAATATGTCAATAATGGACCGATAATCGAATATCTTTCGGTTTGAAACGGTTACACCAGAAGAAATTTCATCGTCATCCAATAGGGGTATAATTTTCAAAAATAGTATTTTTCAAAAGTGGGTGATTAATGAAAGCAGGTAGTGTTGGCCTGTAGTTAAATATTTGTAATGATGTCACCACAATGACGAAGTAATTAGACCATGAAGGTCTGATTATTTCGCCGACGGTGGCGCCCCGTACAATTACAGCGCAGAATTGATGATAGAAAAAGATTTTCAGTCTTAGGAATTTATAGCTATAAGTTTAATAAAATTGGAAACATAAGTTACAGAACCGACTCATTTTACTTTAGGATTGGTGTTTAGTTTAATTAATTTTATCTATGGAATGGAATCCATAGCAAATGTTGTATTTATAAAGAGAAGACGCAGTGTCACAATGAACGTCTTAATATATTGATTTTTTTATATTATAACATTGATGATCACCCTTCTAATCGTAGATAATATATATCCTGGAAATATTTTCAAAATTTTGGATATTTAAAGACCCTATTTTGATTGATCTGGCTTCTTCCGTTAAAATAATATTATTTTATAGACCTAGTTTCTATAGTGAGGGTAAAAGAAAAAGAGGCGTGGGAAGGAGACTAATATCGTAATCAGGAAAACCTACGCCAATGGGTCAAGATCAGCGCTCGGCCGCTGTTTACGCTGTGTCCAATATGATTGGACAGGTTGCGAGTGGAGACGTTGTCCTAAGACGAAGGAGACATTACTATCGTTAAGGGACAAAGTCATCAAATCCTCTACATTTTATTGATTCGCTTTTTTAGCCAATCAACAGCATTGCTGATATGCGAATTACGTTATTTACAGTCTAATCTGTATAGTAGTTAGTAGTTATCTGTTCGCCAATTGGGCGATAAGTAAACCCTCTCCGATTATATTATCTATGCTTCATGTTAAGTTATGCGAGAACCTTTTAATTAATGTAATGTCAATGGGCAAGGATATACACCAACGGGTGGTAAACGCCTATTTTGGTCTAGAAGGATCATGTTTTCCTGGTTTATACCTGATCCCTATTCACTGACTGCCAATAGGCATGGACAGTTTTAGTCGGCTCAAGACGACATAACCGCAGCAGACCCGCTGAGGTGTGAATTTGCACATGAAATTAAAATAATTAAAAGAACAGAGACCCGACTGCTAACTACCCCTTGGCACTCGCGTCATCAAGACGAATCTGACAACACCACATATGTGACACCAAATCGTTCAGGCTCTAGGACGTACAATGTATATACATACACTCGAAAAACATTACTCTATTCCTGACGCAGTCGGGTATTAAGAAACGGTATAAACTAACAATCACAATGGAACTACTGTTCAGAACACTCATGAAATAGAACGACCTATGATCCAAGGATTCACGGTAAATATACTAGTATCTGAATTTCTTAATAAGTAAGTACATAATTTATCTATAGAGCCATTATTATTATCGACAGAGCGATGATTGGAAGTATGAGTAGACTTGTTAGAGTCTGTTTTCCTTATCCTTGAAGGAAATGAAACGTTCGCTGATAATTTGTTGATAAGTCGCTATATTGTATCGATATCTTAGTCTTTTACGCATTGCAAGTGACTAATATTTTTAAAGTCGGCTCCGTTTTATTGCAATGGTACAAGGTAGTATATTTGGCGGTCACCGTCAGTATTGTCAGTCGACCTACAATCAGCCCAATTATTCATTTTATATCTATTTAGAAGCGATTTGATTATTAGCCGGCCAACTGTAAATACTGACTAACAGAAAGTGTTGGTCAACAGAAAATGATGGCCGATAGAAAATATTGGTATCTGGCGTCACTGTGTTAACGGGTCTAGATGATATATGGAATAATTTAAAAGCACCAGCAACACGCAGGAGTTACTCCTGCGTGCTATTTACATAGCAGACACCATCTACAACAACTTTTGTTCTTTGACTTTTTTTTTAAACAATCTTCTTAGTAGTCTTGTCCTGCTTCTACATCACGATATCGGAGGCGGTCTAGAGCGATTGCCATCCGACCTCTGTAACCCAGAAGGGAAACTAGGCCCAATCCCAAATTAGGTTCAATTCCATTAGGCTAGCGTCTTTGAAACATAGACTTATGAAAAATAGAAATGTCACGACTCACGACAGTATGGCAATAAAAACGTGAAATAGTTAGAAATATTGCACATGTTAAGGTATTTTAGAAATCACAGAACAAGAATTTATGTTTAGACTGTTTTTTTCTGTTAAGGCCAGCGCCGATGTTGCTATGAAAAAGCATTAGTACCTAATCGTTATAGTTCGATCTATTTCAAACTATTCTTACACTATGAATGTTACATTAGCTCAGAGCAAAGGCCTGACTATCATTTCTGTACCATCTCGAGAGTGCGTCCCTGACTGCGGCTATGCCCACGACCACAAGGTGGACGACGACGATCCCGAGTGCCGTCAGTAGTATCATGATGCCGGTAGGGCCAGGGTTGGACCAGTCCAACATAGGGTAGATCCATACGTTCCCGAACCTGTAACAGACAGCAGATTGTGCCCTTAATAAAATGCATCATTATTATGATATAAGATTTTTTGGATCATTAAGTAGTCTTTCATCATCATCATCATCAGCCCTTATCGGTCCACTGCTGGACTTAGGGCTCTTTCAATGAGCGCCAAGACAGCCATCTATCACGGACCGGCCACTGCACGGAGATAGTCTTCCCACCTGGTGAACGGTCGCCAACACTTCGTTTTCTTAAACGCGGCCTCCACTCCAGAACCTTAAGTAGTCCATACAAGGTTTTGTTTATAATATTGCAACTAAGTACAACACGTTAGTCTGTATGTCAGCGACAAGGCCATTTTAGTTACCACGCGCGTGCCTGCCTCCCCCGACGTCAGAGCCATGGACGGACCCCGCGGACGGATATTCTCAAATCAGGATGTAACTGTGACATTTGCGGGGCGACGGTCCTCCTTTCGATCCTAAACCTAGTCTCGTTGCCCGACGAACGCACATCGCAATCCGATGAATGTATTGAGATTCATTTCCTCAGCATACGTTTAGGTCCCACAGAATAAAAACTAGTACTGAAATAATCTGAGTTACTAGAAATTGCATGTTCCAAATAAATGTAGGTTTATAATCGTTTCAAGATTCGTTATTTGTATACATAACGATACAAAATATACGAATCTAAGCAACCATTGAAACCGTAGGTTATAACCTAAGCGGCAAGTACCTTGGACTTTCAGACTAATACCAAAGAGTGTTTATTTTTATATTTGGGCTAGTCAAATGACTAAACAAACCGCGATAAAATCCGTAAAAGTAGTTTTATTGTAATGAGTAACAGTCGCATTTAAGTCATATGTAATATTACTTCTTTTTTTTCCCGGAGGCCAACTACCCAACTACTATTGCTACTGTCCGATGAACTGTTATGGCATTTGCCATCACTAGTTCTATTAAAGAGTGTCTTCGAAATGTGTACTTACATATCAACGCCACCGGCGAAGTAATATATGACCGTGAATATAATGTAGACGATGCCCAACAGGATGGGCATATAGAAGTGCAGGATGTTGACGGGTTGGCGAGCGGAGACCAGCAGCAGGAACATCAAGACGCTGTTGATGGCGTGTATGAACACGTCCAGCACCACGTTTACTGCGTACTCGCTCTCCACATCTGAAATGTTCGGTTAGCAAGAGGTAGTGCCATGCTACACGGCAGCTGAATTGGTGGTGTACGTAAAGTGGCAGCTATGTCGCGTTTCGTGCGGTTTGTGAGTAGTCGGTGGTCCATTGGAAGGGGGAAGATAAGAGCCTCCCTATCCTCCTCCCAGTGATGTCAATAATAATACAGTTGTCTATGGACGTTGGTAGTTGTCATAAGGCCCTGATTGTTCACTTGCCCCAATACTGTAAAAAGGGACTTAAGCTACACTTAAGCGAACACCGGAAAAAAGATTTCACAATTTCTTTGTGCATGGATTACTAAAAGTCGTCATTCGGTTTAGGAAAATTTTGCAAGGATGAAACCAAATGGCCAGGCTGGCTGCTGAATGAAATCAGACGAGGCCCTTGACGGCCATACTGCTACAGGTTAAGGATATATAGGTAGGTAATTTATTATTCGATTTGACCTATCGCCCAAGGAAATAGAAAGCCGTATTTTAACATGTCAGCTGATAGCAGCGCTGATGATAAATCTTCACTACGTATTATAAAGTCTCCTCTGCTTGTCTTTCCGTTCGCGAGAAAATCTGAGTTCTTACCTATGCTGGTGAGCAGCGTCCAGTAGAAGACGGTGATGAAGAACGCTATCGTAATACTGATCTCATACAGGGCCCAGTATGTTTTGACGTACCACGGCATACCGAATGTGCCATCTGAAAATGAACAATATTGTCAGTAGGCGTAGCTTTAATCTTAATTGTTATTGAGATTATGACGTTTGGCGAGGATAATATACTTGTAACACCTAATCATAATTATTCTTTAAATAAACAGATATGAAGATGTTTAGATATATACACACCTCATGCTATGATCTTTGCCCGCGATGGACACCGAAGCTGCAGAACTGATTTTGAAGAAATCCAACAAAAAAGTTGTAGTCTGGTCCAATTTAAAATTTAGATCGTATTTTATTTGGACTATAACGGCCGCAGCTACGCGTGGCCGAGTAAACTTGTAGCTTTATTTAATGCTCGCGCTGTGGAGTCGTGTCTGAGAGCGAATTTGCTGAATGTGTTTGACAGCTGTCGAGATACAGTCGCATTTGCCCGACAGAAAGTGTCTGAGACGACGACCGGTGAAACCAGGGAAGTTGGCGGTCTTTCGACCCCGTGCGGCGCGCCGCGGAGAGCACGTTCAGCCGTTGCGTCGGTACTGTGCCAGATCTCGTGGGGAATGAGAGAATAGCAACAGAATATACAATAGTTGGTAGACATACGTCTTATCAATTATTTTATTGCAATGAGACTAACGGATTACATCGCGTTGGTGCTAAAAAAAGGTACTTTTGCGATTGTCATCTTCTCTATTTAAATATTTATGAGCTAACACAGTCTGTTACAGGGGTGAATAAATAATATAAAATAAATCCATACTTGATGTAACAAGTAATGTTGGTTGTGGAGGCTATATTGAAAAAGAACATTTTTATCTTTTTCAATTCACTTAATCATTGTTTTTATTTATTTGCCAGAATTGTAAGTTGGTAAGTACATAAGCCGTTAAAAGTATTATATCAAATATTTATACATAGATTTTAATGTTTACGAAAAAATGTGACACAGGGCGCCATCCAACGCCACTAACAGGAAAAATGTAAATGAGAAAAAATTTCATAAAGGTAAATATATATACATATTGAAATACATAGTTTTACAAATGACAATTGAGGTAACTTCATATATGTATTTCTTTTAATGATAAAACATAAGCAGATTGGGAAAACTAAGAGTTGTGTACTGTTTCATTATAATAATTTACGATTTTGTCATGAATATCATAAATTCGACACTTCACACAGAAAATACTAAACGGATTAGGGTTAAATTTGGCTTAGATGTATATTATAATCTAGGATAAGATAAAATATTTATTATCCCAAAAATATTACGATTTTAATTTCCGCGTTTGAAACCGCGGGCACGCTGTTAGATACAATTTAACAGTATTCTAACTCCATGTACACGCACAAAACTGGAGTCATCCTAACAAACATCTGTGTCATATAATCAAAGATTTCTCCAACTTTTTACTTTTTATAACTCTCTGTCATGTCATGTTTTTTATCGTATAATATTGTCATATGACAGGTACGTAACTTACATTATAAATATACGTTTTGTGATATAAACGTCATTACAATGTTAATTTTGTTATATTTACTTTTGACAAAGTTGACATTGTAATAAGCAGATGTATAAAAATACTTACATCTGCTTAACGGATAGTAATTGTTTACAGGTAGTATTGGTAACCATTATTATTATAATAACCATTTTACATTCTTCGAATAAGTGTCAGAGTGTTACCTGTATATATATAGGTAGGGTATACCCTAAAGTGCCACAAACATAATGATACGTCTGCTATTTAGTTAATGTTTATGTTAAAGGTATATAATATACATACAATACCACAATTTTGAAATTAATAATGAACATGTAGTTTTAATACTTCGTGCATTTATATAGTTGCCATAAAAGTAGCTTAGTATTTTTTTTAATAAAAAAAAATATGAAAACATTAAAATTAACGCATAATAATTAGTTACAAATGTACGTAACGATCAGTAAATTTGGATACGCAATGGTTTCCTTGATGAAATACTTTATCGCCTCAACTACAATGTAAAATGTTATCGTGACACGTACACTCTATTAAAATATAATAAATTCGTTCAATATAAGCATCATCTTTAAGAGATAGTAACACATCGATTATATTTTAAAACAATCACATTACGTGTCTTTACACGACGTATAATCAATTCGTCAACGTTTGTATGACTACTTTTCGAGTATTCAGGTATTTATATGACTAGCAGTTACACGAAGCTCTTACCGCCTAAGTTAAATAGAATGTGCCCAAATGCATTTAAATAAACGTGCCTATGACGTTTATACAATTACACTAAATACCATTGGTTGCCACCGAAACATCTACCCAAGTCAAAATATTTGTTAGGTAAAATAAGGGCCGCGAGCTCAGTGTACATTAGGCAGGCAGTCGTGATCTTGTGATATCTAGTGGTGACCATTGGACGGTGACAATTTTTGTATACTGGTAGCACCTTTAACTGCTTTAAGGGTAATACGATTCGCAATTAACTTAGTTCGAATAATACCGCCGTACCGGCTAGGTATTATGAGATTAATGCGCGCGAGTTCTTTCAGCCGTCTGAGGGTCAAGGGCCTTACGGGCCTCTCAGTCATGATCATGCCCATGAGCCATTCATCCGCTTCAGAGTTGCGGCCATTAGCTACCGTGTGTGAGATGCCCTCAACACCAGCCTGGCGGATGAGGGCAACCGCGGTCTCTGGTCTTCGAAATAACGAACTATCGTTAACTTTGATAAATATTCTCATATCGTGACGGATTTCGCCCATCAGCGGAAGAGGGGGTGGAGGGGCGGCGGACCATTTTTCCACCGCAAGCCTAGTCTCATCTCCCGAAGAGCACTCATTGCAATCCGATGAAGCTGCATTGGCGTCTCTTCGCTTCCACAATATAAGTTGAGGTTGGAAGAAAAAAGCTTTATGGACAATGTATTGTTTCATTATAGTCTATAGTAGCTTTTATCTGCGCTATGTTAATTTAATTTTCTAGGGGACTTACAAACAAAATTTTTTTTCACTTTATTTGAAAACTCTACAAACAGCCAACAGACCGGCCCTAGCTCGTCTTGCCTATAGTCCGTGTGCATATAACTCGAGGACACGACCGAGTGTAACAGTAACGGCAATACGGTTCGATTGTACTATTAGAGACTTCTGCTTTAATGAAGGTTAATTCCCCTAATCCAAGTTCATCTAAGCTTATATCTGGCGTTATAAGCACAGGATCAATGAATGGGAAATTAAATAGCCCAACCAAATTTAAACACAATAAACCCGACTGTTGAAAATATAATTTAATACCGAATGTCACTCACGCTACCAAGGCGATTCTATCGACAGACACTTCATACGTTAAAAAAGGTGAAAACGGGGTTCGTAAGGCAATACGTGTACCCCTGAGCATGTCGCGGCGTCAATACTGACGATCATTAGCTAATTGGAGGACAATCCACTAGGTTCGCGTGTTGTATATACAGCAGTGGATCGATAAATACAGATAATGGCTGACTATGTTTGTAATTCTTGAGAGTCGTTGGCAACAGGAAAGAAACTTACATTTATAATTAGGTTTCAACAACCTATATGTATGTTCTCGTAATTCCTTCTCGTAATCTATCAATTTGCGTGATCAGCCGCGGACGTGATGTCCTGGGTCGGAACGAACAAAAAGCGCATTTAGGATTTTTCAATTTCAACATATTACGACCCCGTGCCTCGGAGAGCCCGTTAAGTCGTCAGCCATGCGCCTGATATCTCTTCGGATGTGTAGGATTAGCGTCCAATTGGAATGGGAGAGTGAAGGAATGACAGAGTACTACTATATGTCCAGTCTAAGTGGCTCTTCTCAATAGAAAAGCTATTTGTAGCAGAAATTCGGCGAGGATGATATTAGTATTATTAAATAAACAGACGTTGATTTAATTTGAAAATATTTTCTAAGTAACTTATGTTATATATGACGTCGATGAGGATGACCGCTCGTTGCGGGATTCGAATCCGCGACCGGCACAAGCGACCTTCACATTCGAGCGGCCGTAGAACAGTACAACAGTAGGTTAGTTACTTTTATCAATATGACCAATTTACATAACAGATACCAGAATAGAGATTTGTGTAAAGTAATGCCATGCCGCATTGCAGCGGAATTGGGCCGGCACGACTAACGGTGTCGCGTGTCGTGCGGTAGTGAGTAGCAGGTGGGTGGCCCATTGGGGGAAGGTGAAAAGAAGGGCAGCGCATCGGTATAGCAATTGTGCTGATGTTCATGTGCGTCGGTACCCGTGGAAAGGTCCAATTCCGCGTTTGTCCCCCTATACTATAAAATAAGAGATAACGCATTGTCATTTTCAGTTCTTTTAAATTCAGCAATCAAAATAATTACTCGCTCACTGGCTGTTGATAAAGTTTACTAACGAGAAGAACCGGTTCAAAAACCAACATTCAATAATTTTATATACCTACTTTAAGTATTAAGTACGTACACTTTCTTAAACCTTTAAGGATGTATGTGTACTCATTAAAATATTCAAATAACGAATAATTATACGTAACAGAGTGAAAGTTGTAACAGTCGAAATTTTAACACTTTAACAGCCTTTTCCTACGATTTATAATAAAATATTAATGACCAACTGCTTTACAAATTAGGTTCCACTCCCGTAGCTATGCTATATAGTATATACTTATTATAAAACAAGGTCCCAAAAGAACGAGTGCAGTATGTATGTAATCGTTTTTCTCAAAATCTATTGAATGGAACCTGGGGCGAATCGATGGTATACACTAAATATAACTTATTGCCCTTCTTGATAAATACCTAACTCTGAACCATTTTTTGAAGTAAGACCATTATTTGAAGTAAGACCATTATTCATGAGATTACCGTGTTGAGCCAAACAAACTCGCTTTCTTTTATGTTAATTATTTTAGTATTAGAATCACTGACTCACCAATGGGTCCCTTGATGTAAGCTCTGCAAGACACAGCAAACCCAAAGGCACTTGTAAGTGTTATCAATATGAGTCCCCAGTGCGTCATGTAAATGAACCACAGACCAGCTGGCACGTAGAGAGCGGTCAAGATGAACGAGGACAGTATGATTCCGATGCATGCAAACAGAATCAATGCTCGTACAATGAGTAGAGGGAGCGTGGAGCGATTTCTCATAAAACTGCACAAATAAAAATCCGACACCGGCTCGTGGTTTAACAGAAACATGTCTTTGCGAAACTGATTTACGAAATATTTTTTTATTGCACCCATGTTGAAAGTTGTAACGCGGAAATGAAAGGCGGCAGATGTTCCCGCGCCCGCGACGCACAGCACACTGGTACCCCAGTGCTGTTATCGTGAGATAAGATTCGCAATCGATGAACGTAATCCCTAATTATAATATTGTGGCGGGGTTTCTCTTTTCAAATTTATATATAAAAGTTTTCTTTTTACAATTCATCGTCATTATACACCCTTAGCGGTCCGCTACTGGCCTCAAGGATAGCGCAGGTACCAACATAAAATTATTTTAGTGATTTGACAACATTTAAATGAAGTAAATTGATAGATGATCTTCATCATCACCAATGCCAACTGTCCATCGACAATATAGCTTTATGCTTCGATCAACTTTACTCTCTATGGATATAAATAAAATGTTTTTACAGTATTTGTGATTCGATGACCGTCACTCATTTCTTTTTTTTTCTTCTGTGTTTTTCTGCTTGTGTCTCTCACTCAGCAAAATGGAAAATTAAAATAATCATTATTTACGATTACGTGTTCCTCCGTGGCACTAGTCAAAAGTGTCAAAACTAGTGTTGCAAAAGAAAACACGAATTGTGCTGCTGCACTGCATTACATTACCAAAACCGGCACAATAATGAAGGTATTTTAAACCGAATTACCTGTGATTAAAAATAGATTGTTTACGATAAAAGGAAGCGATCAGCGCGATGGCTGGATCCTGACCAGCCAGCCAAATCCTACCCCAAGCGAAGGGATGAGGAACCCCGCGATCTCACTGACCATTATTTTATTTGGAAAATAATACAGTATTGTTAACAAAAGAAGGGTATTACAAAATTGAGCAAATATATACAGGTACATTATTTTCGCATATTCAAAATCATTGTTTTTATAGGGAAACACTGTTAATACAAAATCAGGACTATGGGACATAGGATACTTTTTGTCCCGTTCGACAGCGTTCCCGTGTGACTTGACATTAAACGTCAGTCACTATAAAACGTGGTATAACAAAAAAGAATCAGACTTGGAATAACAAAACGTAAATGACAGCTATGTAATTGACGTAAAATGACAGCTATGTAATTACGTATGGATGACAATTTGATATTTGTAAGAAATCAATATTAAAACTATTTCTATTAAATAAATAATTAAGAAGTGGATTGAAGTGAAGTGAAGTTTAATTAATAATGCCGCGACCAAGACGATCGAATCTTTCCCGACAAAGCCGTAATGCAAGAAGAATACAAAATACTGCAAATGAAAGGACTGAAGAAGAACAAGAAAGTGCACGTGAACAGCGCCGCGATAGTATGACTCGACTTCGTGCTTCTCAATCACGAGAGCAAAGTGAAGCAGCCCGTGAAACAGCTCGATTGGCAATGCAGAATCGTCGAGCGAACAACAGAATGCAACAAATAGATAATTTGCGACGCAGAACAAGATATTTAGGTGATTTGAATCGAGCAGCGTTTCGATACGATTGCAGCAATGATTACAGCTTGCATCCTAGCGTTTGCATTGGGCAAATGGACGTTGTTTGCGAGTATTGTGGTGCATTGAAGTTGTCCGGAGAAACGCCTGGATTATGCTGTCTTAATGGTAAAGTGAAATTGCCAGTGTTGACTCCGCCACATGAGCCATTGTATTCATTGCTTTGTGGCGAAACACAAGAATCACGCCACTGTCTTGCAAATACTCGAAAATACAATAGTTGTTTCCAAATGACGTCATTTGGGGCAGACATTATCGAAGAAGGAGGATTCAGTCCGACATTTAAGGTATTTATTTTTGTACTTACATAGAATGTAGTTAAAGAATAACTTACTTTATCTATTGGTATGTATTATATTTGCTAATACTGAACTCTATTCTCCCACAGAAAAAGTGTTTATAACCCTGTAAATACTGTCTGGTTTTTATTTTGTAGATGCAAGGAAAGATTCACCATCGAATTGGATCATTACTACCTTTCGAAGATACACAGAATAAATTTTTACAAATATATTTCATCGGCAACATGGAAGAACAACTTGATCGACGCCTAGGGATCAATGCAGGAATGAAGCGAGCAATTGTTCAAGACTTGCAGTGTTTGCTTCATGAACATCATGCTTTGGTCAGGTTGTTTAAGAGTGCTTTAGAGCGCAAGCCAAATGATGACTATAAAGTTGTCATCAAAGCAGATAAACGACCATATGGAACACACGAACGCACATTTAATGCTCCAACAGTAGACGAAGTTGCCATCCTGATTGTTGGTGAACAATTGGAAAAACGCGATATTGTGCTTACACGTCGCGATACTGGGCAACTGCAACAAATATCTGAAACTCATGGACCGTGTGGTGCCATCAATCCCCAATCACCTTGCATGGTCGATGGAAAGTGCTCTAAACGATATCCACGGAAATTAACGGCGGAGACTGTCACTGGCAACGATGGGTATCCGCTGTATCGGCGCCGATCACCAGATGACAACGATCGAACTGTCACGACAAAAGTGAAAAGAATGGATTTCGTTGTCGACAACAGTTGGATTGTTCCATATTCGCCACTTATTTCTAAAACGTTCAAGACACATTGCAACGTTGAATACTGCAATTCAGTTAAGTCCATAAAATATATTTGCAAATATGTCACGAAAGGCAGTGATATGGCGGTTTTTGGATTGCAAACCTCAAATACCAACTAAGAAATTTCACGCTACCAAGTTGGTCGTTATGTGAACTGTAATGAAGCGATTTGGCGTATATTCGCATTTCCATTTCACGAACGTCATCCTACTGTTATACATTTGGCGGTGCATCTGGAGAATGGTCAACGAGTATATTTCACGGCTTCGAATGCTACGCAACGTGCTGAAACACCTCCAGCAACTATATTGACCAGTTTTTTTGCAATCTGCCAAAGCGATCAGTTTGCACGAACTTTGCTTTACTCGGAGATGCCACGTTATTATACTTGAAGTGCTTCATCCAAGAATTTTCAAAAACGGAAGCAAGGTGATGCGGTTCCTGGGTATCCAGATGTGCGTTCTACTGATGCTCTTGGTCGTATGTATACAGTTCATCCAAAGAATGATGAATGTTTCTATTTGCGGTTGTTGCTGGTAAATGTGCGTGGTCCAACTTCATTTGAGACCCTACGAACTGTTAATGGTGAAATATTCCCAACATATCGTGCTGCATGTGAAGAATTGAACTTATTAGAAAACGATACCCATTGGGATACGACAATCGCTGAAGCCACTATCTCTGCATCTCCAAGTCAGATACGCACATTATTCGCTATCATAATTTCGACATGTTTTCCATCAAACCCATGTAACCTGTGGCACAAATACAAAGATAGTATGTCAGAAGATATTTTACATCAAAGTCGTGTCAGTTCCAGAAATCACGATATTGAGATGAATGAGGAGATATATAATCGTGCTTTACTTTTGACCGAAGATATGTGTTACCTCATGTGCGGTAATTTATTAATCAGGTTAGGAATGCCAGCGACAAATCGTAAAATGAATGACGTATTTAATCGAGAATTGGAACGGGAATGTGAATATGATCACCAGGAATTAGATTTAGTAGTTCAAAGGATTGTACCCCTGTTGAATTACCAACAAAAGGAAGTTTATGATACTTTAATGAAGGCAATCGCTGATGAAAATGGTGGTTTATATTTCCTAGATGCCCCTGGTGGAACTGGCAAGACATTCCTTATGTCATTAGTTTTAGCAACTGTTCGGGCGAGATCCAACATAGCGGTTGCAGTTGCTTCTTCTGGAATAGCAGCCACATTGTTAGAAGGATGCCGTACGGCTCATTCAGCATTCAAATTACCGTTAAATCTTCAAACTATTGAAGAACCAACGTGTAATATTGCAAAACACTCAGCAATGGCCAAAGTTTTAGCGGCATCGAAAATCATCATCGGGGACGGATGCACAATGGCGCATAAACGTGTATTAGAAGCACTTAACCGAACTTTAAAAGATTTACGCAATGACTCGAGATGTTTTGGAAGAGCAATGATTTTACTGTCTGGCGATTTCCGCCAAATACTGCCAGTAATTCAAAGATCTACGGCTGCCGATGAAATAAACGCTTGCCTCAAATTGTCAAATCTATGGCGCTATGTGAAGAAACTGTAGCTGACAACAAACATGAGAGTTAAATTGCTTAATGATACATCTGCTGAAGATTTCTCGGAGCAATTGCTGACTATCGGTAATGGTCAAGTACCTGTCGATGAATCGAGCGGATTAATATCATTTCCAAATAATTTCTGTAATTTTATCTCATCAAAAGACGAACTTATAAACAATGTATTTCCAAATATTATTTCTAACTACAAAAATAATGAACGGTTGAGTGAGCGAGCAATTTCAGCGGCTAAGAATAAAGATGTAGATGACCTGAACTACATAATTCAAAATAAGATCATTGGAACAATGCATTCATTCAAATCTATTGACTGCGTCACAAATGAAGATGAAGCCACCAACTATCCAATTGAATTTTTAAACTCTTTGGACGTGCCTGGCTTACCACCGCACAATTTACGCCTAAAGGTTGGCTCCGTAGTAATCATGCTTCGAAACATAAACCAACCAAAACTATGCAACGGTACGCGTTTGGTAGTAAATTGATGAACAATGTACGCTATGATAATGATAGGAAAATTCAAAGGTGAGGAAGTTCTCATTCCGAGGTTCCCGATGATCCCAACCGATATGCCGTTTGAATTTAAAAGACTTCAATTTCCGATACGTCTTGCATTTGCCATGACCACCAACAAATCACAAGGCCAATCCTTAAAAGTTTGTGGTTTAAATCTAGAACATTCCTGTTTTTCCCATGGTCAATTATACGTGGCATGTTCACGGGCCGGAAGACCATCTGCGTTGTTAGTTTTTGCACCTGATAATAAAACAAAAAATGTCGTGTATCACAGGGTACTTAAGTGAAGAGCAACCTATGTACTAAGATACAGAAATAATAATGAATGATTAACGTAGTTATTTAATTTTTTTTTTGTATTTTTTCCAATAAAAAATAAACACAATCTGCTTATTTATTGTCATAATACATATACATATATATACATAAGCTTTTTTTAGACACAGCATCAATGCGATTTTTTGCATCAAGAAATACAACCAAATCTCTGATCTCATCAACACGCTTCAGCTTTTCTCTTAATATTGAGCACCCGAAGTATGCTAAGGAGATTTAGGTATTTAGATATGTTAAGATGTAATTTGTCTAGTTCGCAGTAATTCTTAAATGCATCTAAATCCTTCTGTAAAAGAATATGGTCTTGAGCGCCCTTAATCTATTTAAAAAATTTCATATCATCTGCGTAAAAAAGGAAATGAGAATGGGTGAGACAAGAGTTGACATCGTTACCAAAAATATTGAACAGCAAAGGCCCAATTAGCGAGCCCTGCGGAATTCCAGACGGCGCCAAATTCCAGTTGGATGTATAAACATTAATCACCTGCGAACGATTTTCTATATAAGACGTAAACTATCGTAGTAGGTTGTGTATGTACTCCAGCTGATAGAATTTTGCGGAAGCACTTTGTGGTCTAAGAGGTCAAAAGCTTTTGTAAAGTCGGTAAAAATGGCATCTACTTGGCCTCCGGCATCCATGGCACACGAAATGAAATCTGTAAAAGATAAGAGGTTCGAGGTAGTTGAACGATCTTTAAGAAAACCAAATTTAACAAAAGAGGGTATTGGTAATCTGATTGTAAACAATACGTTCTAAAATTTTAGCAAACAGACATAGCTTAGAAATAGGGCAATAGTTGGTTACTTACTACTTTTATTTCCATTTTTTTAAATTGTACACCAATTGGTGTAATTGAAATTACCCCATCCCTAGTCTACAAATTACTTTCAACCTTCGATAAATCGAAAGCAGCCGTGTCTGATGGTATACCTCTTATCTTTATCTCTAATTGTGTCATTTCCCTTACTAAACCCCTAGGTATGTTATTCCAGCGCTCAG
This sequence comes from Eumaeus atala, assembly GCA_017140195.1. Lineage (NCBI taxonomy): Eukaryota > Metazoa > Arthropoda > Insecta > Lepidoptera > Lycaenidae > Eumaeus > Eumaeus atala. Next base: position 494 of record JAFELO010000007.1, on the reverse strand, counting down.
TAAAAGAGGGTATTGTTCCTACAAGTGTGAGGTGAGGTATTAGGGGACACTGTTTTTCTGGTACCAGGCGTAAGCTGAAGTTCGGGGCAATAGTGTCAGTGGCGGCGTTTGAAAGGCACTTACGAGGCGGATATTTTGGTGTTTTTGTTTTTCTTGTGCGACGTCGGGTCACGGAGATATTCGTGTTTTTGTGGCTCGGCTCTTGTACTAAGAAAATAAGTAAGTCATCGATATAGACTTGTCCTGGTTGACCGTGCGGTCCCGGGGCAGGGGTGTATAGGTGACTTGCTGGTGGCGTCCTTTTTTGTTTTCCTTGTTGTCTTCTTCTTGTGTTGGTTCTCTTGGAGGTGTTTCTGTTTGTGTCGGACGTGTCTTATTTAGATTTTTGTGATTTGTTTACATTTTATTTCTATTTGGTAAAATTTTGCAATTATCATTTTCGTTTATTATCTTGTGGTTGCCGTTGCGTTCTTGTTTTTTCTGACGGGAACATG
>JAFELO010000006.1:84102-106414 GCA_017140195.1 Eumaeus atala | reverse complement strand
TAAATATATTGTGATATATCTTCTTATTTTATTATACAAAAAGAATCCATCTACACGCCAGCTCCTTATTGGGGTATAGCAGAGCCAACTTAATTTGTTGGGTATTCAAATTCTTTCTCAGAAGGAAAAAAATATTTTTCTAGCGTATTTTGCATGCACGTGTGTCAGTATATAGATCTACACGTCCCCTGCCTGCCTGAACGACTGGACGGGTATTAACGAGTTAGACTTTTTTTGCTGACGTTTAATAAATAATTTTTACAATTCAATTTCGTATAAAAACATTGTTATTTTAGTACATTAAAATGTATCATTAGCAATTTTACGTTTTTTATTTCAATATTAAGTTATTACTTTAGCAGCTGTATCAACACATCCAGCCACTTGTTATTACATCCATCGTTTCTAATCTCTACTGATTATTTGAATGTAGGTAAATAATATATTAGTATGTACGTGGCAGTACCTATATTTGAATATTTTGTATTTTGTGACGACTAAAATCTTTGTTTAATGGAAAGAACTTTAGTATCCCTCCACACTTCACGCTAAAGTTGCGTGGCAAATCCATCTTTACAGTACCTACTTTTTGGATATCAGGTTACGTTAAAATGTAATCAAATTTTAATTGAATACTGTGAACATTATTCATGCATTTGGCACTAAGCTTATACATTGAATGTTACATTCTAGGATTTTAAGCTCTTTGCCATTTTGCTCATTGCTCATTCAATGTAGAGCAATTTGAATCGTGGATAGCCAAGGTCTTTCCAACCAGCTTGAAATTCTTGCCTTGTGTAGAGATGTCTGTTCGCTGTGCATATTCTACCGCATTTGTCACGGGGAGCGTACCGAGGAATTACTCGGACTAGTACCTTCTCGTACCTGCAGCCGAATTTCATTACAGGAATTCGCGTCATATTTGAAAATTTCACCAGCGCTTTAAATGCAAATTTTCTTTTAATATTTGCCAGATTGTTTATTTAAAATAAATGCCTAATTCACCTTACAGCCTTTAAAGGACCTTAGGAAATTTTTAATTAAATCGAAGTCTCGGCTACCCTATTAAGGATTGGTAAGAAGTAATTCAAAAGAAGAATTGATTAGTAAAATATTACCCCGCTATCATGTGATCATGAAGTACCTACTTGGTCGTCTCGACCCAATTCTGCTGCAAAGCAGCATATAGAAATTGAACAATGTCAACTTATATTGATAATGAAGCTTTCGCCTGCGGTTATGGAATCTAATTCCGCCTATGCTAATTCTTAGACGTTAATTGAAATAATTTAAAATCTTAACATGACCAAGTTAGTCTTGTAGGTACAATAGTTAAGTTTTCTATGTGTAGCCTGTAGGTACCAACTAAATATATCTTTGCAAGCTTCTACGTTTCCGAGACCTATAACCTATCAATTTCTTAGATCTATTTACTTTTATAATAATTGCCTCAATTATATTAATTTATATAATTTTTATAAATAACGACCGGCTGGCACAGTTTGTAACGTGGCCGTTGGGCTGCGTGGTACGCCAGAGGCCGCGGGTTCGAATCCCGCCTAGGTCTTGGATGTTTATAGTTATATGTATTATATAAATTTATAAAAGATATTAAATATATTTCCGTGGTCTAGTGCCTCTAACACAGGTCGTAACGATACTTATCACAGGGCGAACCTGTGTTTTTTGTTGAAATTATTTAAAAGGGTTGTAAAGCTATGTCTGTATACGTCATTGAGCATTTCTTGCGAAACGTTTAATCTCCAAACAATAGAATAATATTCGCCATTTTGCTGCATTTTCTTAATTGTTTGCATTCTTTTAAACAGCAGGTTCATTTTACCATACCCTGAGGATGTTACATATATTAAGGGCTTTAGTGATTTGTCGTAATGAAAATATATTCGCGTAATATTTAATATTATAATGCCAAAAATGTGAGTTGGTATATTTGGGAAGACGACGGCATGGCATTTCTGCTTAGACGCTATTGCACGTAGGTACTTATTCACATGAACATTGATACTTTAAATTACAACTACACATATTGACGTCTTAAGTTTACGCAAATGTTACTTTTACATTACAGTAGAACTACCTTTACGGATTTTCATTTCAGTCCACCTATGGCGATGGTTGCTGTAAAGCTTCTGAAACTTTCACAGGAGTCCGGCTTAAAAGTTACTTTGTTTTAGGACCTTATATTTCTGTTTTAAGTATTTACCTGTCTGTATCCACATAGTATAAAGGATAGTTTTCAAAACCTTGAAATGCGGCAGCATCACTTTGAAGTCAATGAAACTGTCACACCATTATCACCAATAAAAATAAGTTAATCATATTTATGAGTTTGTAGAATTTTTTTATAAATATTTTTTGACAATCACAACATTACGAATGTTCCCCGAAGCCGCGACAGATATACACACACTATACAAGTTGACAAGATCGAACTGTAAAGTATAGTGGCGCCGCCATATTTCTAAATGTGCAAGAAACAGGCGAATATTATTCTTTTGTCTGAAGATTAAAAATTTCACAGGAAATTCGACAATCAATTTACACAATATTTTTAAGCCTTTAGTTTTAGAAACTGTACATGTTGTCTTAAAGTAACATTTTAAATCTCTTAGATTTCATGAAATTGTAAACAATATACTGCAATGTATAAACGTGCATGTCAGTGCCGAGGCCATGTTGGCTACCGCGCGCGAGCTGCAAGAATTCAGAGCAGGTAGGTAGGAGGGACTTGTCAGACCCTATAGCCACGATATTGATAGTCGAATGAGCTGTTACAAATACTCTCATATCGAGAAATGCATCTCTCCCATCTGCGGGAGAGAGATTGTTCCTCTTTCGACCCCAAACCTAATCGTCGCCAGACGAGCACCCAGAGCAATCCGATGAAGCTGTATTGCGCTTCTCTTCGCTTCCGAAGCATAAGTTCATGTCCGCAGAAACAAATGTACATACACTACACTTATCATATCTAGTAATTACAGAAACTTATATGCTTTTGCTGTTAACCAAAATTTTGTTTCAACATTTGGCCGCTTGGAAACTGTTTCCCCGTTTGTGCTGAACAAGTGCAATGCATATTCTACGATAACTTGGATGTCTATGAACGTAAAAAGTCACTTTCTATCCGGAGACTTCACAAGAAAGATGCTTGCTGCTCAGAATAAATAGATCTACTTTGGTGGGTAGCTAAATAATTAAATTTTAATAAAGTGCACAGCGTGGTTGAAATCACTATTACGAATACAAAATTAGGTTCCATTGTCTAGATGTTTAAATATAAATAAGCAGTGCAAAACAAACAGTTACATGTTCTCGTTGTAAAAGTCTTAGTGCGTAGTCATAAACATGTCACACTATTGTCGCACGTACCCTTTATGTAAATTCTCGTGAAGTTGTCAACGGTTACCTGCTTTTGTCGCGTTGCATAATCCGCTGTCAAAGCGACCGGCGAGCGGCGCGTCAGTGTTGTGCGGCAAGTGCTATAAAACAATAATTATACAATGCCAGTGTTCTTGCTGAAGATTTATTATTTCGACAGCTGTTACTATCTCCTATAATGAAATGGTGTGTGTATTGTAGATACTTTTATATGATCTCGGACCGGCTACTGCACTGAGATCGTCTTCTCACCTGGTCAACGGTCGACCAACACTTCGTTTTCCTAAACGCGGCTACCCTCCTTACTTTCCCATTCCAGATTATCTCACCCGTTGCTAAACTTCAAGTACCCACATTTCTACAGACCGATGGACAACAAAATGACCATATAATAGTTACGTTCTCTGTTGAGGTACGAAACCGTAAAATATATACATATGGTTAGTGTAGTCTCAGCTGACAGTATCTATTGGAAATAAAAATAGATCAAAATCATCGTCTCCACCAGCCTTACTTTTATAGCATATATCTTTATTTCTTTGTATTTGTTGGTTATCATATTAGAATCATATATTATGTAAATATGTTGTATTGTCAGTTCGTGCGGTTAATCTGTAGCCGGAGGCCAATTAGAGGGGAATTGGAAAGGAGGACAACATATTTGCATAACAGTTATGCGGATGTCTATTAGCAAGTGGCTCCGACTGCTAGTTTGTACTCTCAAAATAATAAATAAAAAGTCAAAAGTAGTACACGAAAAGTAACACTGATATTATAATAATAAGATGTGGTTTTTACAAAATTCAGTGTTACATTTTATGCATTTATTAAAAGTAGTAAAATAGGTACATGTATAAATGTATTAATTAACAAAAACATATTTTTGTTAATTAATACATTTATACATGTACATGAAAAATTGGATTTCAAGTAATTTAACATTAAATAGAATTTCATACGCAGCGGAATTGGGCCGGCACGACCGGGGAGGTGCCTCCGTAAAGTGACATCTTCAATGTCGTGTTCCGTGTGGTTTGTGAGTAGCCGTTCCAATTGTTCGAATGTTCTTTAGAGCTTTAGGCAATTGAAGACATTTTCAATTACATGGCACGCGATGAGGAAGGATAGGTAACGACATAGCTGCATCGAAATAATCAGGACAGACGAGGCCCATGACAGCTTCTATCTTTGTGGTGTCAGGCCCTAAAAAGGGAAGAGTGAAATAACGAGAGGGCACTTAAATAATGTGTAGGGAGTCAAGAATTGTACGTTGGGGAACAGAGCCGGTGAGCAAAATCGCGTGCATCTCCCATGATTCGCTCCGTATACCGACAGGTGGGTAGGAGCATGGGTGGAGATGGGTAAGTGTTCCAATGTTCCAATTGGGAGGGGGAGGTGAAAAGGAGGGCAACGCATCGGCATAGTAATTATGCTGATTGTCATGGGAGCCGGCAGTCGTAGAATTGTTACGATCTCTCGTTCGTCCCCTTATACTATGAAAAAATACTGTTGCGTGTGGTGAGTGTCAATTACAAACGGGTCTTTTTTCTACTTGGAAGTGAAAACTTGTTTTATTTTTAAGTGTAGTATCCTGTTGAGTGTGAGGGTGCTGCGTGAAGCGTGCGATGGTGACCCCCAGAGAGCATGAGAATCCACATAGATCATGAGAACCCGCTAAGAGCATGAGAACCCACTTGGAGCATAAGAATCCTCTGAGAGCATGAGAACCCGCTGAGAGCATGAGAATCCGCTGAGAGCATGAGAATCCGCTGACTGTACGAGAACCCTCTGAGATCATGAGAACCCGCTGAGCTCATGAGAATCCGCAGAGAGATTGACAACCCGCTGGGAGCATGAGAACCCGCTGAGGAACCCGTAACTGCCACGTGCGCTACGTTTAGGTTTTCTGACGAGGCCAAGATCTAATCGGGTTCCATTCCTCCCATATGCGGGAAAGAAGGGACCTCTGTCGACCACAGTCTCAGTCCGTCCCCCGTTATACGATACCGTTTCGTTCAGATATAGATAGCTCTGGACACTGGTAGCATAGAGCTACCAGTGTAGATGTATCAAGTTTATGCGAATGTTACTCATTGCAATAAAACTACTTGTTCGCCCGTGACCATGGTTGCTGCAAAGCTTCTGAAACGTTGCGCTAGTTAAATAATTAAATAAACCGCGATAAAATCCGTAAATGTAGTTTTATTGTAATCAAAAATATTAGTAAAAATATGGCACCCCTATAAATACAGCCCACGTAGTTTTTAGTCCGTAGTTACTTACGAAAGGGTGACACCCTCAAAACTAACCCCGGTCGTGTGACGTCGAATGTGTGCTCTTTAATTTAAATAGACGATATAGAGAATGTCCGCCAAGAATATCGTCTATTTGATTTAATAAATATAATTATAAGCATATTATTTAATTAGTGTCAAGACTATCAATCCTGTGGTATAAACAATATAACACATTTTACGTGAAATCGTAATTACTGCTAACTGAATGTGCATAAAGTTTTTTTTAGTTCGACTATTCCTTCAATGAATACACATTTGAATATGAAACAGGTAGACGATTTTAAGGTTCCGCAAAATCTACTGTCGTGGTTTAATTCCCACTGGACCAGGGGTAACAGTTGTTTGAGATTCTGGGAAAATAATTGCATAGGTAAGGGACCGGTGTAACTATAGTGCGAACGCGTCAATAAGAGCATCAACTTCTCGTATAACGGGTTTTGTTTTGTTGCCTCTACTTATCTGTTCAAAAGAAACGAGGGGAGTTCGTTGCTTCCACTACTTATTATACTCGTAATAATCATATTAATGTTAATAGGCGTCTATGGATGTACCTCCCTGAGCCTACTATACATTATACCCTCACGAGTCACGGGTGTTATGTTTTTCGAGATTATGTGTGTAAAAAAAGTATAGGTGACTAAGATTTTTAAATTTCTAATGACATACGATGTCGGGAAGTTCGCGTTGTCACACCCTCACGCCTCAGAGGGCACGACAAGCCGTCAGTAGGTCCTGCGCAGGATATCACTCTGGCTATTTCGGGCTGTTGTCGATAGGTTTAGGGGAATAAGATAATAAAATGGGTACCTTCAATTCTGTCTGCACACACATTTCAGTACCTTATCATGTCCTGCGCTGTCGGATTGTCTCTATGCTAGAAATTGCACGTTGTGTAGATACCTATACCAGGCTGATTGATAATTGGTCGAAACGACGAACTTAGAAAAAAATATAGACAAACAAAATTTATTGCTTTATATTCTATCATCTTTTTGAAAGTAGAACGCCAAATTTTAATTTATTCGAACTGATACAATTTGTGTGAAAGAAACGAAATTTGTGCTGTGATAAAGTTTTGCTTTTTAAAAGGGAAAACAGCAACCCAGGTTAAAGTCAAGCTAGACAGTGTTTTAGGTAATACTGCTCCTGCAATGAGTACAATTCACACCTGAGTAATTGATTTTAAAAGTTGATTTATCCTGATTGCAAGGCCCCAGTGTAAGGTACCTACTTCAACTAGCTTTGTAAAATACGTACCTACCTATCATTTATTTCCATGTCCTATGATTTGTATTGTATTGTTGTGTCTCTTTAACGAATTTTATCGCGTTTCTTTAGATTTTCTTGTGGAATGAAACAGAATCACCGTCATGAACGAATATGCCAAAAATCCTTGTGTTGTGTAGAAACTTGAGGGATCAAGACAGAATTTTCGTTTGGTGAAGAAATTTCTGCTTCCGGGAAGCAGTCCTAAGATCATTTTATTTTATTTTCGGCTCTTAATTTTCGTTCTTTTTCACCTTATTTGTGTGTCTGTTTATTTATTTAAATATATATTAATTTTTTAATTAATTTATATATATTATATTCTCATCCATTTTATTATTTATAACTCTAACATATTTTTATAATTATTGTATAACAGCACAGCACAAGGATTTTCGGCATATTCGTTCATGACGGTGATTCTGTCTCATTCCACAAGAAAATGTAAAGAAACGCGATAAAATCCGTTAAAGAGACACAACAGTGTATAACATTCGCGTAAATATACGAAAACAATTTGTATTGTATGTAAATATATATATTTTTAAGGTAATGTAAGGTTCTGGATTGGATGCCGCATTTAGGAAAACGAAATGTTGGTCCAGGATGGATGTGAGTAGCAGTAGATAGGTCGTCTTGGCGTTCATTGTGAGGGGCCTATGTCCAGCAGTGGACCGATAAGGGCCGATAATGATGATGATATATTTTTTTATTTATTTATTCCAAAAAAATTCCAACATTTGTATTTAACAAAGATATTCTCGCCAAACTGTAACATTTGAGGGCGAGATTTTTAAATGTTTCCTTAAAGGCACTAATTACTTAATTAACTTAATTTGACATAAAACAGGTACTGAATTTAAAATGCTTACAAAGATTTTTACACAATTTTGAAAATTAAGTTTTTGTAACTACATATATAATACTACAATTCAAACAGCGTTGGTTATCATAATTTGTCTAGAAACAGCTTTTTCAGTATTGACTTTAACACACACTTAGTTTCAGTCTTACTCTCAATGATTCAATTTTATCCAATAATTTTGCGACTAAACCAACCTTTCTCCATAGTAATTAGTCCTTCTCGGTTTACATTCCTTGTAGAATATTTATTAAAATTTAATACTTTATAATTATTACCACAAAAATGTTGCAGACCCATAAGATATTGTATATTTGATCGACAGGTAGTATGTTACAATTTGGAAATTATTTATTATCAGTTTTACAGTTGTTTTTAACATTTTTGCTACTTAATCAATCTTACTGGTAATTTTTTTATTCCTTTTGTATAGGTGAATAACGTCCTCCCATACACAATAATTCCGTAGCTGATTATGGAGTCAGCTAGCGCATGATACACAATGCGTTACGTGCGCTTGTCTAATTTAAGTGATAAAACTTTCCCAATATGGATCTTAACTTACATCAATTATTAACATGCCTTTTCCAGTTGAAACTTCGATCAATAATTGAGCCTAAATATGTAAATGTTTCGACATACTCTAATTTATTACATCTACAATTAATTTTTCTATTTATATTCTACAAAAAATTTCTATAAATATAATGGTCTTAGCATTTCGATTATACATTGTGTGTATGTGCATGCCCTTGGTTTTTCCTCATATCAATATAATTCCGTTATTGTGAACCCACTTAGTTACATTTTCGAAATCTTCCTGTATGTACATCTGTACCTCGAATACATCTTTGGAGACGTACCGCGTACACAATACACATATCATCGGCGTACATAAAATCGCGACGTTTTCGACATTGATCTAGTCGGCACCCCTAACTGCACAGCCATATCCTCACCAGTCACCCCTGCTATTATTGTGCGCATTTTTCTATCACACAAATAGTTCCTAAACCATTTACTTGTGGGACCTCTAATTTCACATTCATCCATCCATCCAGGTTGTCGAAAGCTTTCTTATAATCGATAAAGAACGCTATAATCTCTTTACAGGAGTCCAAGGATTCATTAATATATTTTCTTTGTAATTTAGTAATTTGTTTTACAATAACTTTTTCAACAATTTATCAATCATGGCTAGAGACCTGTAGCTAAGATATACTGAGTGGTTGCCTCATAAGCATATGGTTTCATATTTAGCCGATCGGGACTAACATATATACATACAATATATGCACACTTAACTATGTTCCAGCAAATAAATACTATTATTCTTAAAAACTCTTTTCGAAATGCACATATTTATAAAATTCGCTAATATAAGACATATTTTCTTACATACATATTTAATATCACTTACCCTTATTCCATCTAAGCCAGATTATATATCCACATTATATATATATATATATATATATATATATATATATATATATATGTGTGTGTATAGGAATTACGAGTAGCTAATAGAATGTGGGGGTTACCCCAGAATTCCTAATGGACATAACTTTTACCTACTTTATGTTTACTGTCTACTATGTACTATGAAAATCAACTTACGAGACGAAGAAATACCTACGTGACTGCTTGTGTAAATACTTGGATATTTCATTCCAAATAGTTACTACGCATAGCAGAATGACTTAAGACTATGCTATAAAATTAGTAAATAAATTACATCATGATCAAAGTATTGGAACCAAGGTTGTCTGTTGCTGGCATATAAGGTCTGTACACCATTACTCTCCCGTGTGCGTGCAACAGTGGACAGCGACGACGCACTTTAATGTCTGTCCAATGGAAGTAAAGCTTCACAATTGCAGAATAGAACACTATTTTAAAATGCGCTTGTCGTGCCTTTTTCTAAAATTCTTGACTTGGTATGTAGGGTTATTATAGTTGTATATTGTAATAATTAGATTGTGATGCTTAAATCTTGAAATGTGACTTTGAGTAGAGAAAGTTTAGTGCATAACAATCAAATATAATTTGATTGTTATCCACTAAAACTAAGGAATCGCTCCATCCATTGTTGAAAACCGCAAGAAAATCCGATCAATAGTTTTTGAGAAAATTGTACACATAATACAGACAGACAGCTTCTGGAGACTTTGTGTCATAATAATTAATAAGTACCAATTATAAGTATAATTAATATATAAATAAGGAAGTAAACTGAATTTATACGAAACTGGCAGTGCCCGCGCAAAACTGCGTCCCTATTGGCCGTAACCTAAAGGTATATACTATATAGCCTATGGGTCTACTGTAGGACGTTGCTCGTGAATATAGTTATAATATATAAGACATAGTTCCAGATATTAGCGCGTCCAAATAAACAAACAAAATAACTGATTCTAGACGACGCACAGCTCTAACCAATGAGCGTAGAGTCTTCAAAATTTGCTGATAGCACTGTAATTTACCTTACTTTGATGAGCAATGGGAAAGGATTTGCTTCGATATTCACCCTCTTAAACCTGTTACAATTTGAATAAACAATGGAATCAATACAGTTTTTATTAAGGGTTAGTAAAAAGTTGCTGCAACCAGGATGAGTCCTCTCCATATATAATTATGATGAAACAGGACTTTTCATCTGAGCATTACTGGACGCTTTTCTTCTAGTTCCTCGCCTAAATGACGCAGCAATACTCAAAGTTTATAGTCTGATCCCTTTGAATGTATTCAATCGTAATCACATTATTGGAGTATACTGTAAGCCTGTAGTAGAGAATACTGTAGTCATTACATTATTTGCCTACAAAATCGCGTTATCCTATGTAGGGGGGTGGTGATTCAGGTCTTCTCCACTGTTTCGATTGTTGTTTCGTTTCTCGCGTACAGAAATAAACCTGTTTTGTCCACTGTAACAAACCGATTCAAAAAATCATTTGCATCGGCTTCAAACAACTCCTAGGAGTCACGTGAAATAGTCAATCGCGTCCTTTTTTGTTCAACTGAAAGCAGTCGCGGAACCCACCTCGCAAACACCTTGTGGAAACCCAATCCGTTGACCAGGCTGCTTTGAGTTCGATCATAAGAGATGCCTGTAATCTCGGCTATCTCGCTATTTTTAATCTGCCGTCCTCCATAATTAGTTCCAGCACTTTTTTAAATATTTTCTTCAGTAGTAGACGTCGAAGGCCTTCCAGAGCGGGGTTTATCTTTCACACCCCCTATACCACGCTTGAATTCTGCTATCCATTCTTTGACGGACGAATAAGACAGATCAGGGTCTACTATAGTATTGACCATAACATTTATATATTTAATATTTTATAGATTTAAGAAATATTATATATTTAAGATTTTTATTATAGGCGAGATTCGAACCCGCGACCTCTGGCGAAACACGCGTACTCTCCATTTGTTGAAACTATGTCCGAAACTTTGTTAAAAACTACTTATCGCACACGTTTCGAAATTCACATAATTAACTAGTCTGAACTGAAGTAAATAATGTGGTTAGATTTGATTTTTAGAATTGAATGACCATGACCATCAAATTTTATATCATTGTTTCACGATAAAACTTAATGTCTATATCACAAAACGTTAAAGACCCATAAGATCTTTTTGCAGATTTGGGTTTTTTGGAAACTTTTCAAATTTCATTTATAAAAGTGTCCCAAACATTTGTACCAATTGTCAGCTATATGCGAATTTATGTAACATTGAGTCTCAAACTGGTCTACTATTTGAAATAATTGTGTTTTCCTTGAATACATCATAATTATTTCAACAGAGAATGCCATGTCTATAGACTTATAACAATATTTACTTCGCAGAAGCGAATAACTTGGGAAAGCAATGGATAATATTGTACAGTTATGTCCCATTGTGAGTAAAAATGGCCGCGCAATAGACAATTGCACAGCGAATACATCCAAATGTGCTGGCGTCACCGAGGAGAGAGCGACCATGCTTCAGGGAACTGTTTGTTCAACTCTTGCCCATTGTGCGCGTGTTTTTGCTCAGCCCCGGCCATTCTGAGTGAGCTGTCATACGCAGTCCGAGGCGGACAATGCCCACCATTAGATACATATAATGTGCAAACGATCAATCGACAAGCGAATCGCGACCGCGGCTTGCCCAACAACAGTTGATTAAAAACAAAATAATAAATGTGACAATTCACACAATCACTTCTAATTTCTAGCCGTTCTAACCCTAGCCGTGTCCGAGGAAGAACGGGCAAAATAAAACATGAGGGTCTTCTAATATATCTTACCCATGATAAATACGAATTTTAGTTAAAGTGAGCTTGTAAGGGGAGCCACCTCACACTGAAATAATTCTTCATATATTCGTAATCATTCAGTTTTGTTATATATTTTGATGAAAGGGTGAGATGGCATTACTGAGTCATTACATTGTTATATTCAACTGTAGCTATGTTTGAAAGAACATTTTTTAAAACACCCATTAGGACATCAACGTGCGACCATAGAATACACATTCACACAATTTCCTTTCACTTGTAACACGCGCTACCGCAGACAGTTGCATTCCCTTCAGAAAATCTAAATGACACATACAAGTGACGCAGCCGGGAGTCGCTCCGCACTACGTACGTGTTCGAGATTTAGGAGTAGTTGGGTGAAGAGAGAGAGAAGGTTGAAGGTGTTGAGAGATACGAACCCATGCCTTCAATATGGATGTGCTTCCCCTCTGATTCTATCGGACTGCGCATATTGGAATAGAGCATGAGGGAATAGAGAAGTGAATACCTAGGTACTAAAACTACCGCGAGTGTTATCGGTGACAGTTTTAGTACTCTTGGCACCTCCATGGCTAGCCATGCCATATTTTCTGATTGTATGATCTTGGTGTTGACTATTCATAGGTGGTTAAATTGCTAAGTGACGGCTGTGAGAGCACACACATACCTGAGCACATCGATCACGCGGTCCCGCTGCTCGCTGTCACTCCGCAATCCGCACGCACCGACGTGACACAACAACACAACACACGCCCCTGCCGGCCCGCGCGTCACCTGTCCCACGTCCCACACCGTTACATCACAATCTAACAGCACCTACATCCACTACGTTGGTAAATAAACGGTGAATACGAAGAATGGAGGAAAGACAAATCACATCAACACAACATCACACTCGGTTTCACTCACGTCACTCCAATTCCATTAATCGTGGCGACACGGTATATACCCTATAAGCTCCGTTGATCCATTTCTCGTGGGAGTATATAGCTCTCCCCGATAAATGGACTATTCAACACAAAAAGAACTTTTTAATTCGGGCAAGTAGTGCCCGAGATTTGCTCGTTCAAACAAACAAATTATCAGTTTTATAATATAAGTATAGACGAGCCAAGTATTTGATACCTAAAAGGGCAATGTCATTGTAATAACATGACACCTAATAGTGTGAGCTACGATGTCGCGTTTCGTGCGGTTTGTGTGTAATCCATGACCAATGGGCATTGTAAAAAAATTTTAACACCTATTTTTTATTCTAAATTTCGCAGATATAGGCCAATATAAAAAATAATTAGTACAGTTTTGTGTTTTCGTTTTCTTATTAATTATTTAAAGTTTTATAATAATTTAGACTTGATTACGTCATCAGCTATATATAGGATAGCTAGTAGTAGTAGTAGTAGTCAGCCTTTGCTCTTATTTTATCGGTTTTTATATGACATTAGTAAATGCCAAAAATCAAGTTATAATTACAAGAAAACCCCACACCATTAATTTGTAATTAATATCACTTACCACGATTTAAATAATAAATACTATCAACCGAATGCTTTTATTGCTTGATAGCTATGACTTTTTATAAGTGGGATTAGTTTTGATAATTTGACATGACATATTTGACATTTACCAGTTTAAGAAAAAAAAAACAATAAAATATAGGCAAAGTCTTGCAGCCATCTTTATGCCATTATCTGCATGAAAACAAAAATGCGGATATCTGAATGTAATGAGCGTCATTAGTCGTCATGAGGCTCCGAGTGCTCGTTTGTCCGTTGGCTGTCCAATAGCACCTCCACTAGTAGGAGGTACCACCGATTTTGCCATACCTAGAATAGGCAAGGCGACAGATTTAGGGCAGGTAATTTATAATGTCGGTACACGACTACTATTTCGCTTTACAACATTAGTTCAGGAACAAAATTTTTAAGGCAAAACATTGTCCGCAAACGACTTATGGTGAGTTTCCAAAAAGCTCGTAGTTGTCATGGCGTCAATTTGACATCACGTTTTTGTAATTTCGAGAGAGTAATCTGGACAAGTAGCAACTAACAGACTTACCTGTAACTTTACTGTTAAGGCGAGATGTCCACACTGCCGTTACGATTACCACATTAATACTAAAAGCTTTTATCCATGAAACCTAAACGTTTTGCTGCCAGCTACACCCAGTTTACCAGCGCCGGTCCAGCTGTCCGCTCCAGAGCTCAGTCTGCTGTCCCGCGCGATGGCCTCACTCGCACAGATGCACAGAACCAGGCCACACATGAAGAGTAGGAAGTCCATGAACCCTCTGAACGGGAACCTCTTTGCTAAGGTATGTCTCGCTGATCATTAGCAAGCTAAAGTAATTTGATGTTCGTTCTCGTAATCATATAGGATTACTTACATAAAGAATAACAAACACATCTACCTTCCATACATATTTTAGGAAGAGGCGGTAGTCTAATCCTGGTCATCTTCGCAGATGATCTGCGAGGTCTACGGGCACCGAGGCGAGTCTCCCGTCAGGTGGTCGCGCGTGCAGCGGGCCCAGGTCGCGTAGATGAGCATGCGGTCCATTGTCTGCCCTATTGAACATAGCGCTTGACAATCGAACCACAAACTCTTCCAGCGACTCTAACCACAAGTCACGCGCGATCATGTCGTTACGGACGTAGCGACCGGCTCCCGTGATGATCCGTAAGGATATGTTTGGCTGGGCTTGCAAGCGTTTCTGCTAGGCCTGCGATTTTAGCGTGTACCATGCGGGGGCGGCATAAGTGAGGCGTGACCGGATATACGTCTTGTAAATCCCCAGTGTCGTCCGTGCAGGAAGTCCAGACGCCAGTACCGGCCACAGCAAAGCGCGGGGTGTTCTCGCCTGGTTGACCTCTCGGTCCACCTGCGAGCCCAACCGTAGCGCGCGGTTGATACTGCATCCGAGATATACGACAGGGGATTCCCAAGACGCATCCTGGCCTCTGAACTTTAACCGCCCCGGAGAGCATGACATCCGCCTCACCCTCTCCCGAAGGATCGTTGAGTGTGGGGATGTCGTTGGTGTAGGCCGCGTACAGGCTAGGGGATAGGCAACTGCCCTGTGGCACTCCGGCACGTATGGCCTTCACCGAGGGGTTTCTCCGCTCCACCGCTACCCGGAAGGTCTTACCTTCATAGAATGAATACTAGTCTCACAAGCGCCAGCGGGACGCCGGCGTCCACCAACTTGTACAAGAGTCCACACCCTGTGTGTCTAAGGTCTTCTCCATATCGAGAAAGACCGCAACAGATTGTGTCCCCTTGTTCTTCTCTACAGGCAAGTGGTGGATCACCCGCGTCAGTTGCAACGTGACCGCTCCGGAAGCCGAACTGTTCATCCCTTATGGGAATGTACAGCTTCAGCCTCCGAAGCAGAAGCCTCCCGAACGACTAGGCGATGTGGGACAGCAGCGTTATCGGCCGGTAGCTTCCGGGCAGGCTTCGGGGCTTGCCCCACTTCGGCAGAACGATGACCCTCCCCTCTTTCCAGGTTTCCGGAAAGTAGGCCGACCGGAGAATGCCATTTGCGATCTGTGGGACAGCCAAGGCTGCTCGCCTAGGCATCATCACCAGCGCTGTGGGAGGATTCCATCGGGGCCTGGAGATTTGCGCCTCGAGAGGCGAAGTGTGACTTTCTGCAGCTCGGAGGGGAAGATGAAGTCCGTCCCGCTGAGCAGCGGATTCAGGCTCTGAAGGAGCTCTCGAATCCGGCACTCCACCTGCTCGTGGGTGCTCTGCGAACGATGGCGCCACTGGGTGTGGTGAGATCTGTGTGTGTAGATGTGATGCGAGCACTTCGGCTCCGTAGTGTTTCGCGCCTGTGGTGTGTGGTGAGTTGGTGCGCGTGTTGGTGAGCGTGCGTGTTCCGGGTCCCTTACCTGTGTGGGTACTCGACGCACAGCGGTCGCGGCGGTCTCCATTTGCGTAGGGTGGCAATTTTGTACGGCCACAGCTTGGGGCTTCCTCTTTCGAGTGCGCCTCCTCTTGGCCTTGGCCGTAGTCACCTGCGTAGATTTGGGGTCGTTGGCCGGGGCGGTAAGTGATCGGCCTGGGCAGTACTCGACCTGTCCCTCCCTCCGCAACGGAGCCGCAGGCGCAGGGGCGGCGTGGTGTCAGCCGTAAGGGACCAGTCGAAACTGATCTCCCTGCACAGTGGGCTTGGGTGTGATGGGTGGGTGGTTGGCCATTCCTCGGGCTCTGGCCTCCCTGATGAAGGCTTTGCACATTCGGTCATTGGCGGTGTGCGGGCCCTTGCAATTGGCGCAGGTCGGGGTGGCTCCTTTCGGCAGCGGGCAATCCCGACTGCATAGACCCCACCGCAGCGAACGCACCTAATTTCCCGGTGGCAGTGCGCAGAAGAGTGTCCGAAGAGCTGACATCGGCGGGACTGTGCTGGTCCCTGTCTGCCCTTCCACCCCTCTACGACTACTCCGGGCATGCAGAGGTGCTCTTTCACCTCCTTCACTTCCTTTCACCAGCCCAGGCCCCTGAGCTCCTAGGCGATACACTCGGTGTCCGTCCCTACCGGCAGATTTCTAATACCCACTTTGGTGGGGAGGTCTGAGTGTGGGGAGTGACAGTACCATTGAAGCGCCGGGTTCTCCTTCGTCAGAGCTGTCAGGAGTGCCTGGACCGCCCGGAACTCCTCCAGCGACTGCGCAAGGATGCGTATACTCTTTCCATAGGGCCGGGCGTTGGTAGCGTGTCGCGCAGTGTGCGGAAGTGCCTGTGCCATTTTAGCAGAAATTCCACGACTATCGGAGGGTACTCCGTTAGCCTGCGCGGCGGTTGGGAACTGGGGTGTTGGGCGTCTGGCTTTTTGCAAGTGGTTGTAGGCATTGATGGGGAGGAAGGAGGGGCACATTTTAGGCGTACCTTAATGGGGCTTCCCAGAGCGGCGGCGAAACTGCGATAACGCGTCGCGTCCACCGATCCGCTGGAGAAGGCGGGCTCGACGTCCCCGGCAGACGCAGCAGTCACAACGGAGACGTTGCCAAGTAGCGTCGACGAGTCCTTCTCGGGCCAGCCATCTCCCATTAGCAAGCTGCACGAGGTGACGTTGGCGGTGACGTGGTTAGTGATCTTGGTGGTGACGGTGAGGTGGCGGTCGAGCGCGATGACACCGCCACTGCAACCACATTCGAGGTTCCTTCAGCGGGAGAGGACGACGCGCGCTTCTGTAGGCGTAACTCCTTCAGATCCACCACACACTTTTTTCACAAAGCTCAAAGTATGTCACGCGGTTCGGCTTTGTACCGCTTTGGGTTTGGCGATCTCCTTGTTCACGATATAACAGACTATATAGTCTGTTATATATATATATATATATATATATATCTTATATATATAAAAGAAAGTCGTGTTAGTTACACCACTTATAACTCAAGAGCGGCAGAATAGATTCGGCTGAAAATTGGTGGGGAGGTAGCTTATAGCCAGGAGACGGACATAGGATACTTTTTATCCCGTTCGACAGCGTTTCCGTGTGACTTGACATGAAACGTCAGTCACTATAAAACGTGGTATAGCAAAAAAAAATCAGACTTAGAATAACAAAACGCAAATGACAGCTATGTAAATGACGTAAAATGACAGCTATGTAATGACGTATGGATGACAATTTGATCTTTGTAAGAAATCAATATTAAAACTATTTCTATTAAATAAATAATTAAGAAGTGGATTGAAGGGAAGTGAAGTTTAATTAATAATGCTGCGACCAAGACGATCGAATCTTTCCCGACAAAGCCGTAATGTGAGAAGAACACAAAATACTGCAAATGAAAGGACTGAAGAAGAACAAGAAATTGCACGTAAACAGCGCCGCGATAGTATGACTCGACTTCGTGCTTCTCAATCACAAGAGCAAAGTGAAGCAGTCCGTGAAACAGCTCGGTTGGCAATGCAGGATCGTCGAGCGAACAACAGAAGGCAACAAATAGATAATTTGCGACGCAGAACAAGATATTTAGGCGATTTGAATGAAACGAGCAGCGTTTCGATACGATTGCAGCAATGATTACAGCTTGCATCCTAGAGTATGCATTGGGCAAATGGACGTTTAATGCATTGAAGTTTTCCGGAGAAACACCTGGACTATGCTGCCTTAATGGTAAAGTGAAATTGCCAGTGTTGACTCCTCCACATGAGCCATTGTATTCATTGCTTTGTGGCGAAACACAAGAATCACGCCACTTTCTTGCAAATACTCGAAAATACAATAGTTGTTTCCAAATGACGTCATTTGGGACAGACATTATCGAAGAAGGAGGATTTAATCCAACATTTAAGGTATTTGTTTTTTTACTTACATAGAATGTAGTTAAAGAATAACTTACTTTATCTATTGGTATGTATTATATTTGCTAATACTGAACTCTACTCTCCCACAGAAAAAGTGTTTATAACCCAGTTAATACTGTCTGGTTTTTATTTTGTAGATACAAGGACAGATTCACCATCGAATTGGATCATTACTACCTTTCGAAGATACACAGAATATTTTTTTCAAATATATTTCATGGGCAACATGGAAGAACAACTTGGTCGACACATAGGGATCAATGCAGGAATGAAGCGAGCAATTATTCAAGACTTGCAGTATCTGCTTCATGAACATCATGCGTTGCTCAGGTTGTTTAAGAGTGCTTTAGAGCGCATGCCAAATGATGACTATAAAGTTGTCATCAAAGCAGATAAACCACCATCTGGAACACACGAACGCACATTTAGTGCTCCAACAGTAGACGAAGTTGCCATCCTGATTGTTGGTGAACAATTGGAAAAACGCGATATTGTGCTTACACGTCGCGATACTGGGCAACTGCAACAAATATCTGAAACTCATCGATCATATGACGCATTGCAATACCCACTGATGTCTTGGCAAGGAGAAGATGGATATTATTTTAATATTAAAATGATAAATCCATTGAATTGTAAAGTATCAGTATCTTAATAATGGTTAATGTCTGTATTATTTGTCTTTGAAATGGTTAATTATCAAATTTTTAATTTCAGGTGAAGAAACGACAAAGAAAGTTAGCTCAATGAATTATTATGCGTATCGTTTGATGATTCGTAAAAATGCTGACTAAACTAAATTATTTGCTGCGGTTTCGTCGATTATTTCAGCAGTATTGTGTTGAAATGTATGTAAAAATAGAAACGGAACGTTTAACATTTATTAGGTTGAACCAAGCCAAACTGCGTTCTGAGTAGTACATCCATTTACGCGATGCAGTTAGTACTGAAGGAAATGCAGCTAATATTGGTCGATTAACTATTCTGCCGGCGACGTACATTGGTAGCCCACGTCATATGCATGAATATGCACAAGATGCAATGACATATGTTCATCGGTACGGCCAGATCTCTTTATTACTTTTACCTGTAACCCAAAATGGATAGAAATTACTCAATTGCTGCTTCCCGGACAAACATCAAATGATAAACACAACATCACAGCACGTATATTCAGGCAAAAAATTCGGTCCCTGATGAAATTTATTGTTAAATAACGCGTCTTTGGAGATACGCGATGCTGGATGTATTCAATCGAATGGCAAAAGCGAGGCCTGCCGCACGCACCCATTCTTATTTGGTTAGTGGAAAGAATTCAGCCTGACCAAATAGATGATATCATATGTGCCGAGATTCCTGATCATGAAGTCGATCCAGACCTACATGATGTTGTTACTACTAATATGATTCATGGACCGTGTGGTGCCATCAATCCCCAATTATCTTGCATGGTCGATGGAAAGTGTTCTAAACGATATCCACGGAAATTAACGGCGGAGACTGTCACTGGCAACGATGGGTATCCGCTGTATCGGCGTCAATCACCAAATGACTACGGTCGAACTGTCACAACAAAAATGAAAAGAATGGATTTCGTTGTCGACAACAGTTGGATTGTTCCATATGCGCCACTTATTTCTAAAACGTTCAAGACACACTGCAACGTTGAATACTGCAATTCAGTTAAGTCCATAAAATATATTTGCAAATATGTCACGAAAGGCAGTGATATGGCGGTTTTTGGATTGCAATCCTCAAATACCAACGATGAAACTTCACGCTATCAAGTTGGTCGTTATGTGAACTGTAATGAAGCGATTAGGCGTATATTCGCATTTCCAATTCACGAACGTCATCCTACAGTTGTACATTTGGCGGTGCATCTGGTGAATGGTCAACGAGTATATTTCACGGCTTCGAATACGCAACGTGCTGAAACACCTCCAGCAACTACATTGACCAGTTTTTTTGCAATCTGCCAAAGCGATCAGTTTGTACGAACTTTGCTTTACTCGGTGATACGACGTTATTATACTTGGAATGCTTCATCCAAGAATTTTCAAAGACGGCAGCAAGGTGATGCGGTTACTGGGTATCCAGATGTGCTTTCTACTGATGCTCTTGGTCGTATGTATACAGTTCATCCAAAAAATGATGAATGTTTCTATTTGCGGTTGTTGCTGGTAAATGTGCGTGGTACAACTTCATTTGAGACACTACGAACTGTTAATGGTGTAATATTCCCAACGTATCGTGCTTCATGTGAAGAATTGAACTTATTAGAAAACGATACCCATTGGGATACGACAATCGCTGAAGCCACTATCTCTGCATCTCCAAGTCAGATGTCAGATACGCACATTATTCGCTATCATAATTTCGACATGTTTTCCATCAAACCCATGTAACCTGTGGCACAAATACAAAGATAGTATGTCAGAAGATATTTTACATCAAAGTCGTGTCAGTTCCAGAAATCACGATATTGAGATGAATGAGGAGATACATAATCGTGCTTTACTCTTGATCGAAGATATGTGTTACCTCATGTGCGGTAATTTATTGATCATGTTGGAAATGCCAGCGCCAAATCGTGAAATTAATGACGCATTTAATCGAGAATTGGAACGGGAACGTGAATATGATCACCAGTAATTAGATTTAGTAGTTCAAAGGAATGAACCCCTGTAGAATTACCAACAAAAGGAAGTTTATGATACTTTAATGAAGGCTACCGCTGATGAAAATGGTGGTCTATATTTCCTAGATGCCCCTGGTGGAAATGGCAAGACATTCCTTATGTCATTAGTTTTAGCAACTGTTCGGGCGAGGAATAGCAGCCACGTTGTTAGTAGGATACCATACGGCTCATTCAGCATTCAAATTATTGTTAGATCTTCAAACTATTTAAGAACCAACGTGTAATATTGCAAAACACTCAGCAATGGCCAAAATTTTAGCGGCATGGAAAATCATCATCTGGGACGAATGCACAATGGCGCATAAACGTGCATTAGAAGCACTTAACCGAACATTAAAAGATTTACGCAATGACTCGAGATGTTTTGGAGAAACAATGATTTTACTGTCTGGCGATTTCCGCCAAATACTACCAGTAATTCAAAGATCTACGGCTGCCCATGAAATAAACGCTTTCCTCAAATCTTCAAATCTATGGCGCTATGTGAAGAAACTGCAGCTGACAACAAGCATGAGAGTTACATTGCTTAATGATACATCTGCTGAAGATTTCTCGGAGCAATCGCTGACTATCGGTAATGGTCAAGTACCTGTCGATGAATCGAGCGGATTAATATCATTTCTAAATAATTTCTGTAATTTTGTCTCATCAAAAGACGAACTTATCAACAATGTAAACCAAATATTATTTCTAACTACAAAAATAATGAATGGTTGAGTGAGCGAGCAATTTTAGCGGCTAAGAATAAAGATGTAGATGACCTGAGCTACATAATTCAAAATAAGATCATTGGAACAATAAATTCATTCAAATCTATTGACTGCGTCACAAATGAAGATGAAGTCACCAACTATACAATTGAATTTTTAAACTCTTTGGACGAGCCTGGCTAGCCACCGCACAATTTACGCCTAAAGGTTGGCTCCGTAGTAATCATGCTTCGGAACATAAACCAACCAAAACTGTGCAACGGTACGCGTTTGGTGGTTAGTAAATTGATGAACAATGTAATTTACGCTACGATAATAGGAAAATTCAAAGGTGAGGAAGTTCTCATTCCGAGGATCCCGATGATCCCAACCGATATGCTGTTTGAATTTAAAAGACTTCAATTTCCGATACGTCTTGCATTTGCCATGACCATTAACAAATCACAAGGTCCATCCTTAAAAGTTTGTGGT
>JAFELO010000006.1:43826-83432 GCA_017140195.1 Eumaeus atala | reverse complement strand
TGCGGGTTTGCCATCGTGGCTTATTGGCTCAGGGGAATGTAGGCCTGTTTAGGGCCTGTGTGTTGTGTGGTGTGTTGTGACTGTGGTGAGTAGTGATTGGGTGTATTATGCATGCGCATGTGTGTTCCTCGTCCGGATCGCAGGACACGTAGTCCCTAGTCCGCTCGTGCAGCGGGGCCAGGTCGCGTAGATGAGCATGCGGTCCATTTTCTGCCCTACAACTGCCCTGTGGCACTCCGGGACGTATGGCCTTGATTTCTAGGGAAGGCTTTAACGTCGTAATTTGGCGCCTGTTATTCGCAGGCAATAAAAATTGTAATCAAGTCAAATGGGCTTTTCCCAAACAGAGCTAATCTCGTTGTGAGCGAAAATTTACTTTATTTTTACCTTTTTCATTACCCATTTTACACATTGCCTTCTGAAAGTTTACTTAGCAATATGGAGTGGTCAACGAAGTCAAACGCTTTGGTCATATCAAGGAATATCCCAACCGGGTCGAAATATATGAAGCGATGTAAAAAAGGTGGTGGATGGAGCGAAGTGGAAGAAAGAACCGACAAGAGTGGTACTGCGATTAAAGAGAAAATATGTAGCTACCTATAGATAGAGTTCATATAGTCCACAACTTTTTACATATCTACATTGGCAATGTAGATATGTAAAATGTTGCAGACTGTCCCGACCAAACCGGGGTTAAAGTACATACTTTACTTGGTAGGATCTTGGTAGGTACCTACATACTAACCTTCTTTTAGGAGGAGTCCCGTACCTTGTGATAGACTGGCCAGTCGCCTAGGTACGCAGTCGCTAACGGATCCGGGACAGGCTGAATATGTAATATGGCACCCGTGGCGTTTAAGTGGGTATTCTGTTCATCACCAAGTCCTACACCCACTGACCTACCCAGGTCGGGTGATGGTGCATTTCCCCGCAAAACTATAAAACGCGTTAATAACTACGCAGGTACGTAAAATGCAGTAGGTAGGTTATTTTAGATAGTATAGGATAGAACAAACGAGAAATCGGTGCATTTGGTAGTTACCAGTTATTGATAGATAGCCACGCCCATTAACATACACATATGCTATTATGCATTGCCCCCAATGGGCCGCAGGCGACTCACATGCTGCACGTACTCATGTCTTGTGCCACTTTTTCAGGCTCTGTCTTACTAAACTAGGTACAGTCGTGGTCCCCACCATGGATCAAGCCTTGTCATGGCGGTGGGGCTCCGTAGCCTGAGGTGAGTCGAGACACCTGGGCGAAGCTAATTGAACTGAGGAGGGGGGCTGCTCTTACCAACCCTCTCATAAGAAACTGGGCAAAAGAGAAAAGGAGGAGGCGGTACTATTGTGCACGGGGCTAGTGTGCGAGGATGGGAACCTCCCCCTACTGCACTGTCCCAAACTTGGTGGGGTTGTCCTGTGGTGCGGGAAAAATACGTCTGTGGAGGTGGCGTCGTCCCTTAGCCGGCTGGCATAGCCGTTGTGGTGTCCTGATGATTTGTCGTTCCGGGGCCGGTGCCCCGGAACGACACCATGTGCGGCACTGATGGCACTCGCGATGATTTCCGTGGGTATGCCGTGCCGGTGATACTATGATGTGCCACGAGCCCCACACACCACTGGACTCCACCCTGGGTGAGTGAAGGCGCGCAAGTGTGTTTCTCCGCGTCCACAAAAAAAGTCAACACTATAGTCGCCTGTCCCTTTTCCCCAGATACTATATTACACCTAGGTACATAACTAGTACCTACCTAGTAGTGAGGGCACGTGCAGTACTCGTGCCCTTGGAGTTAGCTACCCTCTTTTTCTTTCGGACCTGCTACTGTTGACGATTGTATTGTATTTGCTCCTGCAGTTCCCTGGACTAGCTGAGACTTTTTTTATAGTATAGGGGTACGAATCGATCCTTTCAACGACTATCGACGCCTATGAACATCATAATTATGCCAATGCGTTGCCCTCCATTTCTCTTTCCCCAATAGGCCACCGGCCACTCACATGCACTGTCATGTACCATGCATGAAACCACCTCCTCATGTGCAGCATTGCACTGCTTCTCAAAAAGAAACGTTTGTGTCTCCTGGTTAAAGTTTAGTACCTGCTGTTTTGTGACGAAGTGGGGATTATACACAGAAAAAAAGGAGATGCTGTTCACGCGTCGTCACAAAAATCTGTTTGGTCTGGCCACAGAGTCAATATAATCGGGGTAGCGTCAACACGCGGTGTACCGTTACACGGGCTTAACGTCGACTACCAGCTTGTATAACGCTCTCCGTGTATGGATACTATTGCATGTGTTACCTGCTTCTCACGTAAGGGATCAGGGATACTGTTACCTTATACCTTAAGTGGCACGCGTTCTTCGCTTTTATCTGTCGTGAAGATTTGAGACATAAGTAGGATTAACAATGTTTTTTTTAAGCGGCGCTCATTTATTTTTTTCTACCTATGACACACATTATTCTTGAGCTTTATTCTGGGCTACGCCAACGTAGCATTGCTACGCGTGGCAGATGATATTCGTAGTACTTATTACCGCTCGCCTCAGCTGTTTTTGTCTATTGTTCGTTATTTAATTTCACATATTGGATCTGTATAATGATCACATATGCTTGTCTTATCGGCTAAACTTAAATAGAGGGTTCCCATCGCGCCCACGACAGAGATGATACCCACAATAAACCTATCGTGCTTTTGGTTGTGATAATTACTTCACAAAGGTACTTAAATTTAGAGTAATTCGCTCCATTACATTCATGACACACACATTATAAACGTATACAATTACCCGTAAATTAATTATTACTTTTATGAAGCCTTGAGGAGGGCACTGCGATTGTTATTCCTATTTCTATTACTGACATTATGTAGATCAAATTTCTACTTGAAGTTTTCTTTTTCTTTGTCTTGCAATGTCATTCAATCACAATTGTTAGAGAGAGCTTTGTTGACGCCTGTTTGTTTTGAAAATAATTGATATGTCATCTGCAAACAATACTATAATTAATAAGATATGCTTATCATTAACTAGATAAGTTAAGTCATTGATTACAAGGAATAGGAATGGCCCTAAAATAGAACCTCATGGGACCCCATTTTAAGAAGTGATCCAGGAGATCGTTTTCCATTCACATCTACCCTTTGAATTCTACCACTTAACTATGAATTAATTAAATCAAGTGCAATACCTTTAATTCCGTAGTGATGTAGCTTCCCGACCAATTTTTATACTGCACACAGTCCAATGCCTTAGACAAGTTGCAGTAAACGCCTAGCTCATCACGTGACTCTTCCCAGGCCTCAAAATATTTGGTATGAGTTCTACACCCGCATCACTTGTAGAATGACCGCGTGTAAATCCAAAGTATTTGCTAAGTATTATTTTTTTCTGTAAAAATGATTCATTAGTTGGTTTAAAGTAAGTTTTTCAAAAAAAATTGCTAAAAGTAGGTATAGTAGAAATCGGTCTAAAGTTTGGGGATACAACACTTTGTACCTGTATTGAATAATGGAATTATTTTGTTCTAAGGTAGGTAGGAAAATAGAAACGCATCGCGCATCGTGCGGCGACAGTGTGCAGTCCAACGTCCGCCAACTGTCGCCGCACGATGCGCGATGCGTACATCTTACAAAGCGCCTCGGTGGTCCGCCATTGTGTCGTCAAAGGGTTCTGAGGCGTAAACGATTTCACTGAGACGGGCTATTGTCACGGCTGCACGATGATACAATTCGCATGGAATAATACTGGTTTTTTTCTAGCTATCTCTGTAATATGCAAAGGTTTACAGACTCATGTGTCCTGCCTATCTTTATTTTCATTTGTGGGTCCTCATATATTATCCTTCTCTTTATCATTCCGGTTCTCACTTTTGTGCTTCTCGTACTTCCATTAATTTCTTTCGCTGCATAGGTATTGGGGAGTGCATAGAGATTTGTCATTTATTATTACTTTCTTAATATACATTATTAAATGTCTTATAACTACATTTTGTTGTGTGTGTGTGTGGGGGGGCGGCCTAAGAATACCCCCACCCTCAATACAAGCCCAGGGTGACGTAATAGTCGTCAAAGGGCACTAGTCCCTTAACAACAAAGAGGCTTCAGCGAGCTGGTTGTTTGGTGTCCCGCCTGTTTCATGGTGACAGTGATTTTAGTGTTTAGACGGGAGCACAGGACGGCCCTCGCGCCCAATGATGGCGGTACCATCTATCGGATAGGGTATCGGGATGCTAAGATTCTCCGAGCTACGGATCGCTACCATCGGTTTGACCTTGCTACGTATGACGGTCGAACGCTCAGACTAGACAACCACTTGGTAGAGCTTGGAGGTGGAACTGGAAAAAATCCAATGGCACGTTCTGGGGCTATGTGAATTCCGATAGACAAGGCGAACACACCATAACTCTGCCATCGGGTCACCTATTCCACTGCAGGGATGGCGACACTCTATCACAAGGTGGCGACAGATTCCTTGTGAATAAGTCCCTCGTAGGCTCGTCGAAATCTCTAATGTGTCGAGTAGGGTCTCATATCTCATACTTAAACTCAATAAGAGGTATAGATAGATAGTGACACAAGTATACGCACCAACCTCGACACATTCCGATGACGACGTGTAGACAAACTATGAGGATGTCTCAAAGGCCTTACATAACAACTGTACTGCCCACTTCCATGTTGTTTTCTGTGATTTTAATAACAAGGTGGGAGTGCGAAATGGCGTCGAGTCGAGTCTGGGATTACATGGAGTCGGAAATCGAAAACTCAGGGGGCAAATACTGTTAAATCTCCTCGACAACGAGGGCCTCTTCTCAATGAATTCCTATTTTAAGAAGAAGCCCCATAGAAAGTGGACAAGGTCGAGCCCCGATAAAGTGACATTGTGGGCGAAATTAACTTTATTATGATGGTCCTAAAATATATATTTAGGGATGTCTCCGAGATCAACAGGCTTAAAACCGGAAGTGATCACCGATTTGTTAGAGGCTCCCTGAATATAGGCTTTCGACGCAAGCGTGACCAAGTAGTACAGTCGACACTCCGACCTAAATTCCGTCTAACCGTGGTAGATTCCGACAAATTCCAACTGAATATAAAAAAGTAGTTTGTTGCCCTAGATATGTCGAAAACAACAATGGAAATTGACGAGGCCATGAGTGGCGTGACTGATTACGTGCAGGACGTGGGTGAAGGATATTGTAGGAGTAAGTATACGAGCAGGAGAGCTAAACTCTCCGATGAGACGCTTGGAATTATGAGGGAACGCAGTGCACACGAAGACGTTGCGTCTGCCGATATTAAGCTTCTTTCAAAGCGAATCCGCAAGCTAATACGCCGAGACCTTCGCAGCTCAAATACGCAACGAGGTACCGAAGCGATTGAGCAGAATAGAGGGTCGAAGGTTTTTGTGGAGAAGCTTGATATAAGTTGAAGATTTGCTTCTGTTACATTTGGTTCCTCATGTGGTGTGAGCTCCCGATCGCCCATTAGATGGCAAAAATCTGAGAGATGCAAAGGAAGGAAAGGAAATGGCAATACATCTACACAACTTCTATCCAATTGTATAGACATCGGTAGTCATCATGTGGCAAAACAATTAAGAAAATGATATTACTACCTAAAGCCTAGCCTCTCCCAAAACAAAATTAAAAAACTTATGTGACTCAAAGCAAATTTTGGTGATTACTCAGATCCATCTGTATCCGCACAATCCAAAGTTTGTGTGGAATTATGCAAAAACATTTAGCCCATTCTTCTGATGCATCTCCCGGACCCTTAGGTGCATACCAAAATTCGTCAGCCTATACTTCATACTGGCAATGTGTGAGCAAAATTCGGGAGTGGCAGTTAAATGTGTTTGCAATGCAGAAATAGCACGATATCCACATAACAGGATCGATGGGATATTATTCTCTTTACGCTCAAGCTCGAAAACAAAAACGTAGCGTCCTAGAGGAAAGTGGTAAGTTTAATATGACTCAATAACAGAACAAATCAAAACTTTGACACCACTTATGAAACAATCTGATAGGGTTTGTGTTAATACCATGTGCTCGAGTCGCACTTGACCGGTGTTGTTATTTTGGCAATTGAGATCATTTTTAAAATCACATTGGCAATTGAGATAATTTTAACTGAAACAGGGAATTTCTACCCTGCTGCAGATTTTACTGACTGCTGAGGAACAGTTGAAAATTACTAATATGTCTTGCTTGCAGAAGGGCTTATATGATGTAATTGATACGGAAATCTTTGGTATAGTTACTTCTCTGACAATAGGGCACCGGAAACTCACAATCCTCTAAAATTGCTCTGTCTCTCAAATGACACCGCGAGAAGTGCTTCCCCAGTCGTGCTGTCCCAATTCTGATGCGATGCAGCATGGCACTTTGCACTATGCGTTCTGTATAACTTCTTTTTCCTTCAGAAGAATAATATCAACTTAACTATATTAAAATATATTCTGTCTGTCCATAAATATTGTTAAAATTAAAAGTAAAAAAAATATTACATTTGAATTTGGGATAGGTAAAATTTATGTGGTTATTCATAGTATTTCCTCCTTTTTGACGCTAATACATTGTACAATATTTTGTTATATTAAAAGGAAGCGAGGTGATAAGGCGAACAGAATCGCTTTGGTTGCATCACACAAAGCACTTATGGAGCAGAATGCAATGTCTGAGACTCTCCATACATTTGGTATTAGTCAAATATTTGTGTACCGGGCTATTAGTAGGTAAATGAGACTTCCTTTGTTTGTGATAGAGAAAGTTCAGGCCGTCCACGTAGTGTTCGTAGGAAAAAAGGTCATAAAATCAGTAAGGGAAAGATTTCGAAGAAATCCTGTCCGGGAGCAATAGAACTCATCTCGGGAAATGAAGATAGCAACTAGAACAAAGAGATGATTTAGGACTTGCAGCCCATAAAATACGCACTGGTTATTTCTTAACTGATAAATTAAAGAAAGGGTGGTAAAATCGTGACAATCACACAGTCACAGAAAAGAATGTTTACGGATGAGATGCTTTACAATTGAGCAATATTTTAACAAAAAAATAAGCACATGTATGTTCAACACTTTAAGGAGCTTCCCAATTAGTCTAAAGACTGCGACGTGGACATTATCCGGCTTCAGTGATGGTGTAGTTTTAGCTATGATGGAGTGACTGAGCCATAGTTTAGTGAAATAGTTATCAAAACAACAGCACAAGTGTATCAAGATACCATTCTTAAGAAGGTAGTTAAGGCCATTGCTAACACCATGTACAATAACCAAGTAAGGTCCTTCCTGCAAAACTCGGGACCTGATCCTAAAGCTCGACCCACCCAACCTTGGTTAAAACGAACATTCCGGACTTGAACATAGCTAAAGTTTACCCTTGTGACGTTGCGGTAATTTTATAAATAATATAAACCACAAGCCAACTAGAAAATAATTTATTAAAAAATGCGAGGGTCGGGGTGTCTATGCCCTATGCAAGGGTCTGACTTTGCCACGTTGCCCGATCACTCACCTGGCTGGTCGCAGGATGGCAACGGCTGCTAGTAGATCTCGGGAAGCGTCGGCTTTTGTGCGATGATTGTACGTCCCACTCGTGAAGCGACGGCTTTCGTGGGATGGAGTTTGAAATAAAATGTGTGAAGTAAAATACCACTTTGAATACCTTATTTGGATTCCAAAATAATCCTCTAATATGTCGAGGTTTTTAAGACTGTCCGCTGCTGCAGAAAAGGCAATTTTATAATATTTCAATTCCTTTGTGCGAAATGTGCGGGTACACGCGAGGACACGCACTTATATCAAATCCGTGAGCGCACCGCACACGTATGGTCTGAATCGCAGCGATCGACGGACTCCTGAAGTGCGTATGAAACGACCGCTCATTCGGTGCTTTGCAAAAACTGGTTTGAACAAACCGCGAGAAATAGAAACGAAAATGTCGCATTGCATTGGTTTTGATTTTTTTAATACTTTGTATAATTATTTAATATTTGAACTATTGTTTGTAAATAATAATAAAATATAATTGTAAATAATAATAATATAGGAAACACAAGCAGGTGCCGCAGCCAGAGCCGCTACGAGCTACGTGATCGGCGCAGCTCGGAGTCGGGTGTCGGCATATAACTGGACGCCTCACACAACGGTAACGCATCTGCCGCCAGCAGCTGCCGCTGGCTCGTCCCAGAGACGGAGAATAGTTTTTGCGGATTGTCGTCTCGCCTGTCATTTGTGCTGAACCCTTCCGCGTATATTATCCGTATTGGGACAGGTACTGCCAGCAAGCAAATGTTCAAACTTATTTTTATATCACCTTCAGATTATTTTTTAGATAAATGCTATGCCCCATGCTTTTACCCACATAATATACACCTCATCGACTTTATTACCTATAGACGTCGCATGTCATAATGTCTACATACAAACTTTTCAGTCTAGCCGATGAGTTACGCGGGGAAGGGAAGGCGTAAAAAAATACAATATGACCAGCTTGCTCCTCGTAACTAGTGATGGGAAATGTAGGTAGTTCTTGTCGATAGCATATTGTATGATGTTCGGTGAGTGTTTACTACGAGTACGCTACACTATACCGATGCCGCAAAGAAGTTAAATGAATTTTTCGAATCAAATCTGTCCTGGAATGGAGATCTGAATGTAGGTGGTTTTGACATCAATCGTAAGGTTCACTTCTCAATTAATTCTATGAAACGTTTGTAATATTCTTGCCTTCTTCAACTAAAATCTCACTTGCTCAGGCCCTAATTTAGCCCATTACTGGTTATAAACATTATATATGTTATGTGCTACAAATGAAAATTAAAATGAATTAGAGATTGAGATTTGAGGTCAGAGATGAATGAAACTATCAATATAATGTGCAATAATCGCTTGAATTTAACAAATCTAGTGAAACAGCAGCGTATCGCTTTACCGCTGCTAACGCCCCTAGTGCACCTTCGTTTGAGTAAACTCCAGTCACGTGTCGAAGTTCACGCGCAGTTCTTTAAGGAGTAAACATGGATACTAATCTTTTATACGTCCGTCACTAGATCGAGAGCGGAGTGATTGACACGGCAGTACGTAACAACACGCATTGCTCTTTTTTATTTATTGCGAATTATCTGCGGCATGTATGCAGTGTTTGAATATAATGCATGCTAATAAATATATTTTTGTTATTAATTGATCTGCTGTCGGTACTGTTGGGTGCCGCTCGGTGTATCGTGCGAGTCGGCGCTGACCGCAACTGCGCCGTTACTAACGTCATTGTGCTGCGTATTGTCACTTGCGTTACTCTCCCATGTGCGTGCGACAGTGGACAGTCACGATGCATTCTAACATAGTGCCTATCCAAAGGAAATAAAGTTTTACAATTGTAGAATAGAACACTATTTTAAAATGCGCTTGTCGTGCCTTTTTCTAAAATCCTTGACTTGGTATGAAAGGGTTATTGTAGTAGTATCTTATTTCAATATGTACATTGTGATGATTCAATCATGGAATGTGACTTTGAATAGAAAACGTATATTTTCATGAATAAGAATGTACATAAATTGAATTTCATATTGTTTTAGGGTTCCACAGTCCTTAATATATACGGATAAACAGAAGCCCTATTGGGTTCACTTTGTCGTCTGTTTCGTCAAGAAAACCGACAAAATACATTACAAACCTACCTATATTTAACTAGTGTTCCGCCCTGATTTCTCGTGAAAAACAATCACATTATACATTAAAACTAAGGAATCGCTCCACCCATTGCTGAAAACCGAAAGAAAATCCGTTCAGTAGTTCCTGAGATAAAGAGTACACATAATACAGACAGACAGCTTTTGGAGACTTTATTTAATTAATAAGTATAGATGATTGAAGTTCATTTCATACGAATCTGGCAGTGCCCGCGCAAAACTGCGGTCCTGTTGGCCGTAGCCTAATGGTGTGTACTGTATAGCCTATGGTCTATTGTAGGACGTCCTCATTAATACAGCTATAATACACAGGACAGGGCTCCAGAGGTTAGCGCGTTAAAAAAACAAACAAAATAACTCTTACGCTTTGTTATATTTAAATACAGAATGTCGGTCAGTGAATCTTAGCGTTTTGTTATGAATTTTGTTAAGAAACATTAACTGACTGTAGACGACGCACAGCTTTAACCAATTAGCATAGAATCTCTCAAAATTTGCTAATAGCATTGTAATTTGACTTACTTTACTTTTATGAGCAATGTGAAAGGATTTTTCGATATTCGCTAGTTTCGTACATCCAACACGCAAGCAGAAACTGTAGTATTGTACCCGCGCCTTCGCAGCTTTTACCACCGCTTGCGTCCTAACAGAGCGAGGGAATCCGTTGCGCTTTCTGTCTACCAAACTTGAATCTTCATTACGTCGTTTGATGGTACGACAAATGAAATTTCAGGATAAATTAAAATTGCACTGTTCAGCATGTCACGAACATGAGTTGGCGCGTAACAACAACGATAACCGTCACACGGTCTTATTTTGACTTCAGAATCATTTTCTTACTTTCACATAATCTTTGATCTCCCAAGTGCTTTTCTATGTAATGGAATAGAAAGAAGTCTAAGAAGTATATCCCACACACCACTGGACCCCACCCAGGGTCAGTGAAGGAGCATAAATGCGTTTCCGCGCGTAAACAAAAAAAGGTGAATAAGGCGGATGCGGTAATGGTTCAAAGCCACAATTGTGGATTTCAGCCATAGATTGCACAGACGTGTGAACGTGGGCATTGTCTTGATGGAACAGGACTTTTCTTCTCAGCATTCCTGGATGCTTCTCTTCTATTTGTACTCGTAAACGATGTAGTCATAGTGGTAATCATAGTTTATACTCTGATCTCTTTGAAGATGATT
Source organism: Eumaeus atala (assembly GCA_017140195.1). Classification (NCBI taxonomy): domain Eukaryota; kingdom Metazoa; phylum Arthropoda; class Insecta; order Lepidoptera; family Lycaenidae; genus Eumaeus; species Eumaeus atala. The sequence continues at coordinate 72,544 of JAFELO010000006.1, read as the reverse complement.
GATTAATCATAATGACATCCTTCGAGTCCCAGAAGCAATTACCTTATTTGCAGACCATATCGCGTTATCCTTTGTGGTGGGCGGTGAACCATGTCCTCTCCACTGTTTCGATTGTCGTTTTGTTTCTGGCGTGCAGTAAATAAACCTATGTTTCCTCCATTGTAGCAAACCGATTCAAAAAATCAACTGCACCGGCTTCAATCGACTCCAAACAGTCACGTGAAATAGTCAATCGCGTTTTTGTTCAACCGAAAGCAGTCGCGGAACCCACCTCGCAGACGCCTTCTGGAAACCCAATTCGTTTACTATGATGCTTTGAGTACATTCATAAGGGATGCCCATAGCCTCTGCTGTCTGTATAATTATTAATCTACCGTCTTAGTCCAAGTACTTTTTTAAATATTTTCGTCAGTAGTACACGTCGAAGGCCTTCCAGAGCGGAGTTCATCTTTCACACTCTCCCTACCACGCTTGGATTCTTTTATCGAGTTCTTGACTGATGAATAAGATGGAGCAGAATTTCTTAAAGTACTGACCATATGACGGGTGGCTTTCGGTGATAGCCCCTCTTATACTCAGTGACGGCACGCTGTTCGATTTGCTCCATTTGCAGAAACTACATCCGATTGCTTTGATAAAAAAAATTACAACAAATTATCGCACACGTTTCTAACTTCATACAATTTACTAGTCTGACTGAACTAAACGATGTGGCTAGATTTGAATTTTAGAATTGAATACACACATATTGTGTTAGGTTAGGTTAGATAAAAACTACTATAAATATCTCAAAACGTTAAAGATCTATACCATTTTTTGCGGATGTGGGTTTTTTGGGGACATTTCCAATTTCAATTATAATAGTGTCCCGAACATTTGTACCAATTGTCAGCTCTATGCGAATTTATGTAACAGAATCTCAAACTGGACTACAATTTGAAATAATTGTGTTTTTCTTGAACATAATAATTATTTCAACAAATAATGCCATGTCCATAGACTTATAACAATATTTCTTTCGTAGAAAGGAATAACTTGGTGATTAGCGACAGATAATATTGAGCAGTTACTTCCCATTGTAAGTAAAAATGGCCGCTCTCATAGACAGTTGCACAGCGAAAACTTTCAAATGTGCTGGCGTCACCGAGGCGAGAGCGACCGTGCTTCTGGGAACTGTTGGATCAACTCTTGCCCACTGTGCGCGTGTTTTTACCCAGCCCCGGCCATTGTGATTGAGCTGTCATACGCAGTCCAAGGCGGACAATGCCATTAGACACCATATAATCCGCAAACGAGCGGGTAGGACGTGTGGTCCAAGCGAACCACAACCGCGGCTTGCCCTACAACAGAAGATTGAAAACAAAATAATACCTGTCATAACACACAATGACTTGTAATTTGTACCCGTTCTAATCCTAGCCGTGTTAGAGGAAGAACGGGCAGGATAAAACATGAGGGCATTCTAATATATCTTAGCCGTGGTAAATACGAATTTTACTTAAATTAAGCTCGTTAGGGGACACACACCTTACATTGAAATATTATTTCATATCTTATTAGTTATTCAGCTTTGTCATATAATTAGGTGATATGGTGACGTGGCATTACTGAGTCATTACATTGTTGTATTCAACTGTAGTTATACTTGAAAGATCACTTTTAAAACACCACATAGAAACGCTTGCAGGCCTAGTATGACATCAACGTGCGACCATAGAATACGGGACAATTTCCTTTCATTTGTACCACGCGCTACCGCAGTCAATTGCAATCCCTTGAGAAAATCAAAATGGCATGGAAGTGAGAAGTGAGTACCTAGGTACCGAAACAACGGCGATTGTACCTCCACGGCTAGTCATGCCACCTTCACATAGGGCTTGCCACGCACCTCAGAAGTTCCGAATCAATTTGGAGACAGTGCAATGAGGAAATGTACCTTTTTTGTCTCGTGTTCAAAAGCGTCTACCCCTGCTAGTCTCTAATTGCTATTTCAAACAAGGGGCTTTTTTTCGGCTACTCCCAAGGTGTATGGATACACCCCGGCCTAATGAGCCCCATATCCACGACAATGGCAAGCAGACGATTACCTACCTGACTAGTATTTTCTGTTTGTGTGATCTTGGGGTAGACTACTCATATGTGGTTAATTTGCTAAATGACGACTGTGAGCCCTCACACATACCTGAGCACGTCGATCACGCGGTCCCGCTGCTCGCTGTCACTCCGCAATCCGCACGCACCGACGTGACACAACAACACAACACACGCCCCTGCCGGCCCGCGCGTCACCTGTCCCACGTCCCACACCGTTACATCACAATCTAACAGCACCTACATCTGCATCGATGGTAAATAAACGGTGAATAGAACACATCATCACAATGTCATGGAAAAATTTTAGAAGAGGTAGTGCCATCTCCAGTGATGTGTTTCGTGCGGTTTGTGAGTAGCTGGTGGCGTCGGTATTAAGGCTCCGATTACCATATATAACTAGTATCAACCCACGCTTTCACCCGCATCGCTCCAATGCTATTACTCATGGCGTCATGGTGTATAGCGGCCCCGCTGAATAGTCCATTTTCCGAGGAAGGATATAGTCTTTAATAAATGGACCATTCGACACAAAAATAACTTTTCAATTCGGGCCAGTAGTCCTTGAGATCTGCGCGTCCAAACAAACAAACTTTTCAGATTTATAATGGAGTATAGACGAGCCAAGTAGAAAAAGAAAGCGCTATTGCAGACGATGTCATCTCCACTTGGTAGTCGCTGGGCCGCGTGTGCCATTTGGAGGGAGCTGTACTGTTTCTTTCCAGAAGTTACAACGCGTCTAGCATATCGATGGGTGGATCCTGAGTACGTTATTTCACAGATACTAATACGGCACGGGTGCTTTAGAGTTCGCCAGCACAGGATGGCGTTATGTGACCTGCCATGATATCCTTGCGGTCATGAAACTGAAACCAGACATATTATGCTAAAATTATGTTGGACGGCATCCAACGGACGACAGTGGGATCAGTGTATGTCCGTATGTATTTGAGAAAATCAAAAGAGTACCTGACTACCTACTTCATGTTGAGTCATGATCGTCACATATCAAAATCCGCAACTAATTTGGCATTTATAGTTTTGTCACAGTAAAAAAAATCCTTAAAATGTAGAGTAGCATCTGCTTCCGAGTGAGTGAGGATCGCGGTGCGAGGATGCGGGCTGCCGCCCTCGCATGAGTTGATAACTTTATACATAGCCATATGACAAGTTGGGCATGTACGTTATACATGGTGATAACTAATATATGAATATTTGACTTTTGCACATTTTTTTGCAGATATTTGACGAAGAGAAGAAAAGAGACAAAGTAGTTTTAGTCACCTGATACGACCCTAGAGATAATGTATACAGAGAAGGGAAGCCAGTCTAAAACACGGCCGTAAAAAAGACAGCAAATGTAGTACACTCTCTGTCTCTCTTTTGCGAGATTACATAGCCAGTGCTTTAGTATTTTTCTTTTCTATTCGCCAAGAAGGCCACTAGCCCTCATAGGGCTACCTATAAGTTCTCTATCTATGCTATCCCTATGCACACGACATGACGCTTTCAATAAATATATAGTAGAATTATAACTTGAAAAAGGAATAAGAAAGGGCAAAATATCGATCAGATAAATGTGAATGCGAACAGAGGGCCGTATGAAAGAAAGAAACAAAGAAAGAAAAAGTTTTATTGGTTTGAATATGGGTACATAAATAGTAGGTTAGTCTCCAACATATTCTGCAAATTTCAGCGTGCAAATATCTAAAAGGTAGGCACATTCACAGATATTCTAAATTTATATTTGGCTAATCATCGTTTTTCTTAGTATACCCGAGCCACTTATAAATATTCTTTTTTATCTCATTCACTTTTTAAATTGATTTTATTATTCGTACATAACACAATTTGAACACATTTACGTCTTCTTATCAATAATAATCAATTCTTAAATTTAACTAGGCCCTAGAATGTAACTATGTCCTAAACACATGCTTTATTTACTTTATGGTCCTAATAAATATTTTTATGTCAAAATTTATAAAGATTATATTTTATGCTGTAACAATTACGTTTTGAAACTTAAATATGTTATAAAAATATGTCTGTCATCTTTGAATGTAAGTCTTAAAGTGCTCGGTGTTGAAGAAATGTCACTCTTTTTTCATTTGGCGATGGCGACGATGGATATAATTGCGATGGCTGATTCTATCTGCTATCGCCAAACTATAATTAATTAGTTTTTTATCTTCAGCCAAGAACCTACATATTCGTGTCACAATGCACGAATTAACATTTCATTAAAAGAGTGAGTTCATGATTTCTTGCCGACGCCATGTTTCATTGTTGTTTTTTCAGTATTACATAATGGCCTTATACAGCGTTTTTTTAAACGCTAAATTCACATCAGAAGTATTTCCCCAAATAATTAACCCATATCTTAAGAGAGGTGAAGCGTATCCGTGGTAAGCTAGTTGTGCTGCTTCAATAGAAACTATTTGTCGAATTCTCTTTAATGCTTAGACGAATTTATCTATTTTTGAGCAGCAGCAATCGATTAAAATGTTCCTTCCAATTGCAATGCTTATCTATTGTTATAGCTAAGAACACAGCGAATCTAATACTGTGTGCTGTTTTGGAATTGTAACTTTGAAAATGTATTATGTTAGTCATCAACATACTCGTGTTATCTTTAAATTATTAGTATGAAGCCATTTAACTACTCCTTAAATGTGCTATTTATTTCACTTTCGATAATGCTGAGATCCCTGATTAAATTAATAAAATGGTATCGTTTGAAAAAGTATGCATTCATATTTTATGGAGTCAGGTAAATAATTAATATAAGTCGAAAACCATAGGACCCACGACCCAGTATACTTCCTTGCGGTACACCACATATATTTTCTTCATATTCTGATCGAAAATTTACTTTATTTTTACTTATTTGTTTACACATTACCTTCTGTCTTTTACATAAGATGTTAACCAGTTATATGCAGAACCTCTTTGCCTTCTGACTTTTAAATATGTCTTTAGCCAGTTGTGTGCAGAACCTCTTACTTCCACAGCGTTCAAGCTTACTTAGTAATATGGATGGTATATCAAAGAAGTCAAACGGTTTGGTCATATCAAGGAATTATGAAGGCTGAAAAGAAGGTGGTGGATGGAGCCGAGTGAAGGAAAAACCGACGAATCTGTCGGTAGATTTCCAGCAATGACTAATTCGCAAGAGTAAATAAATAAGAAGATATTTTGTAGCTGCCTACAGATGGAGTACAAATAGTCCACAACTTTACATATCTACATTTGCTATGAAGATATGTAAAATGTTGCGGACTGTGTCGAGCAACCGGGGTTAAAGTACATACTTTACTTTACTTAATAGGGTCTTAGTAGGTTAGGTACATATTCCCCACCATGGTTCAAGCCGCGTCGTGGCGGTGGGGCTTAGTAGCCTGGAGTGAACCCAGGCGAAGCCAATTCAACCGAGGGGGATCTTCGCAACCCATCTTATAGGAAGAGGGGGCTTAAAGATCAGGAGGAGGAGTCGCTTTCGGTACCCCTCTTATTAGAAGAGGGGACCTAAGTGCACCAGGAGGTGGTGCTTGCGCACGGGGCAAAGGGCGAGGATGGGAACTTCACCCCATTGCACTGTCCCAAAGTCGGTGGGGTTGTCATGTAGTGCTGAGCAACCCCATTTGTGGAGGTGGAGTTGGTCCCTTAGGGGGCTAACTAGCCGTCGAGGTGCCCAGATGATTGTTGTTCCGGGGCACCTCACCAAGGACGGCACTGATGGCACTCGCGGTGGTTTTTGTGGGTTTCCAGCACTATCATGTGCCGCGAGTCCTACACGCCATTGGACTCCACCCAGGGCCGGTGAAGGCGCGTAAATGCGTTTCCTCGCGTTAAAAAAAGTACCTACATATAAACATCCGTTTCGGAGGTTTCCCGTGCTTTGCGAGAGACTGTCCAGTCACCTAGGTACTCAGTCGCTAACGGATCCGGGACAGGCTGAATATGGCACCTGTGGCGTTTAAGTGGGTATTCTTTTCATCCCCAAGTCCCACACCTATTGAATCCCACACAGGTCGGGTTGTGGTGTATTTCCCCGCAAAACAATAAAAAGCGTTAGTAGTATGCAGGTACGTAATGTGCTTAGCCGGCTGCAATGATAATTTGTTGTTCCGGGGCATCGTAACAGACGTGGGTATTCCGTGCCGGTGATACTATGTGCCGGGAGCCTCACACAGCTGGACCCCACTCAGGGTCAGTGAAGGTGCGAGTGTTCCTCCGCGTCAACAAAAAAAAATGTAGGTACAGTCGTCATGTGTCTAACACTCCGTGTGACCCCGGAACCGTTAGGTACCTACGTATGTCTAGCCAAAGTCAACACACTAGTCACGCGTCCCTTTCCCCAGATACTATATTATTATATATAGATATATATATACGGAAGCGAATGCGAATCCCTTCAGGAACAGTTTCTATGACCTATCCAACTGCTACTGTAAAGTACAGAGCGAACGGAATGGACGACAGGACGCAACCTAGTTTTACCCCAAAGGCAACGGCGAAAAATCTGACTGTTCGCCATCCACAGAGACGCAGTACTGCATATTGTCGTGCAGGAGTCACAGAAGTCTCTGTTTCTCCTAGCTTTCCAAGTACCACCCAGAGAGCTTCACGAGCACACTGTCAAATGCCTTCTCTAAGTCAACAAAGCAAAAATAAAGATGTCGTCCGTGTTCTCTGCTTTTTTCTTGAAGTTGGTGCACTGAGAAAATAGCTTCACATGTGCCTCGATAGGGTCGGAAGCTAAAATGGGTTTCAGGTAGAGAACTTTCTGACAGGTTCTTTAGGCGGTTCAATAGAATTCTTGCAAAGACCTTACCAGGGGCTGAAAGTAGTGAGATATCACAATACGAGTCACAGTTGGATCGGTCACCATTGTTTCGGCAGAGGGCACTAATGCAGGATACTTCAAAATCGTTTGGGACTCGCTCCACCTCGTACATTTGAACAAAGAGTTTCCATAACGACCTATGCAACTCCATACCACCGTATTTTAGTAGCTCGTTTGGTACATGGTCAATGCCTACTGCCCGCTTACTTCCCTGCTGTCGATGGTTAGTCGCTGGACTGACCATATTTAATTATTTTTAATTAAAATTTGGGTTTTGGTTTAATTAAAATTTGGGTTCATACCCGCTGTTCACGATGAGCGGGTGCCGTTTTGTCTTTTATGCCTGCAATGCTTGACCAACGAATCAATGAAACGAGGAGAGTCTTGAGGCGCATTTGAAGGCGAAACATAGTGCTCATATAAATTCAGATTTGAGTTACTTTAAAACTTTAAAAGAAGAGTTTGAAAAAGAAGAACATTACAGTCTCTATTTACTGCTCGTTCTTTAACAAATAATCGTCTTTCTGAGCTAGTTATCAAATTTCTTTATTAATCGCTGAAACTGGAAAAAATCACACTATAGAAGAGAATTTGATAAAACCGTCAATATCAGCATTTCTTAAAACGGTTCTGGAAAAAGATGACAAAGATGTAAAAGGTACCCACTCGGTAACAATACTGCTAGCAGAAGAATAGACGAAATGAGTGAGGATATTGAGAAACAACTTGTTGAAAAGCTGAAAACAAGAAATTTCTCAGTACAAATGGATGAATCAACTTTGAGAGACAGTGAGGCAGTATTGATAACCTATATAAGATATATTGATGGAGGGCATTTTACTGAAGAAATGTTGTTCTGTAAAAGGTTAGAAAGCACCACTACCTCCAAAGATATGTATAATAAGTTTAAAAACTACTTCGATGTCAATGATATACCAATGAAAAATATAACATCTTGTGCTGCAGATGGCGCCCCTAATATGATGGGCAAGAAAAATGGCTGCTTAAAATTGATGAAAGATGCGAATCCAGAAATGATTATTGTACATTGTGTTATTCATAAGGAAAACTTGGTAGCTAAAAATATCTCGCCTGTTCTAAATGAAGTACTACATACAGTAATAAAGTGTGTTAATACTATTAAAGCTAGTGCCAAATGTGAACGTCTTTTCAAGTTATTTTGTGAACAACAAAATGAAGACCATGTGAGACTTTTACTTCATACTGAAGTAAGATGGATCCAGAAGCAACTGCTTGAAAAAATTTATGCAACTGTTTGATACTCTTAGTGATATTTTAAGCGACAAACCTGAAATGAAGTATCTGTTAACAATCGATGGTAAAGCATTTGTAAGTTATTTAGCCGATATCTTTGAAAAACTAAGTATATTAAATAAGCAACTTCAAGGAGCAAAAAAAAACACATGTCGATGCAAAAACAAAGATATTTGGTTTCATTTCCAATATAGAGTTATATCAGAAACACATTAACAACAAAAACTTTGAAAAATTTCATTGGCTCTAAAAATGTGAAGTAACTGATACCGCTTTACTTGTTATTGTCAATCATTTGAATATTCTATCTGCTGATTTAAAAGAAAGATTTTCTGATATATATTAGTGGATTTGTCTGATATATCAAATATGCAGTATCAAGAATAACTCGCAGAATTGCAAAATGATGAATCCGTAAAAACTTTATTTAATATAAAAGGAGCGATGGTATGGCTTTGTGAAGAAACTGAAACTAAATACCCAAATGCAACCAAATGTGCAAGAAAACTTTTACTACCGCTTCCATCTTCATATTTAGCTGAATGTGGATTTAGTGCTGTAAATGATTTACTGATAAAAAAAAGAAATCGACTTGATATAACACAACGTGGAGACTTGAGATTAAAGCTAAGTAAATTGGAACCTAATATAAAATCTCTGTGCAACAAGCATCAAGCGCAAGGATCGCACTAAATGAATATAAAAAAACAATATTAAAATTATTTTGAATTACAATTTTTCATTATATGTTTTGAAATTTTACTTACGATGTTTTGATAACAATTTCATAATGACTCCTTCCTTAAACTTATTATTTATATTTCTTAAGGGAACAAAACAATTTTTAAAGGTTAAAATTATGTATGGGGGCATAAAAATTTTAGAAATGTTAAGATGGGGCATGGCCTAAAAAAGGTTGGGAAACACTGGGCTAGAGCCTCGCAATATCAGCTTGACCGTATTCAACGTAGAGTGGCTCGAATCGTCGACGGCTATGGTCTTTCCAACCAGCATGATACCCTTGCCTTGCGTAGAGATGTCTGTTCGCTGTGCATATTCTACCGCTTTTGCGACGGGGAGTCTTCCGAGGAATTGTTCGGACCTGCATATACCTGAATACCTGCATCTGAATTTCATTACGGGACTACGCTTCAAAATTCAAAATGACACCGGCCATGTCGATGTTCCGAAGTCCTCTGCCGTGCGTTTTAAGCACAAGTTTTCCCGCGCACCACTTCTTTATGGAATCAGCTGCCCTTTCGGTATTTCCAGACCAACACTACTTAGGGATCTTCAAGAAAAGAGCATATTTAGCTCAAACAATTCGGCAATGCATCTGCGCGTCCTTTGTTGTTGTGGATATCTATGGGCGTTGGCGATAAGTGCTTGGAAGTAAGTGCTCTCAAGTGGCTCAACTGCTCGTTTGCCTCCTATGCTGTAAGAAACCAACGCTCGCGAACATCAGCATGAGAGGCTGCTCCTTTTCCCGCCCCAGAAATAGGTAATAACGAATCAAGCTAATATTTTAAAATATTAACTTGTCTTTATAAATAAATAAATATCTACTTCACCTTACAGCCTTAAGAGCACTTTAACAGATTTCTAATTAAATTAAAGTCTCGGCTTAACAGGCAAATAAACTGAAAATTTCGGTCTAACGGGTGCCGGTTAGAAGTAATTAAAAAGAAGAATTTATGAGGTAGTTGAGAGTTATGGCAAACCGCAAGAAACGCGACACCGGAGATGTTAATTTACGCCGGTATCTTGTGGACGAGAGGTTACTCTTTGGTCGTGCCGACCCAATTCAGCTGCAACGCAGCATATGGCTATATGAACATTGAACAATATCAACTTATATTGATACTGAACGTGCGGTTAAGGATTCTAATTCCGCCTGTGTTAATTAAACGTAAATTGAAAAGAAAAGACGTAATTATTCTTAGTTTTCGAAGTGTAGCCTGTAGGTACCAACTATATATATATTTGCAAGCGTTAACGTTTCCACGTATCTACCTATCAATTTCTTATACTTACTTATATTTATAACAATTACATTATATAATTGTTACTAATATAACTAATATACTTTAGTGATTTGTCGTATTGAAAATATATTCGAATAATATTTAATATTATAAAGTCATAAATGTGAGTTGGTACATTTGCACATGGACGTTAATACTGTAAATTACAATTACACATATTGATGTCTTACGAGAATGTTACTTACTCATTACAGTAAAACTATTTTACGGATTTTCATTTCAGTCCATCCATGACCATTTTTTGTAGTTCTAGTTTTAGTAAATAATTAAATAAACCGTGATAAAACCCGTAAAAGTAGTTTTATTGTAATACTGATGAAGCTGATGTTAAGTAGAGATTCAATAAAGTCTGATGATGATGATGAATGTAGTTAGCTGCATTGCCACAGGAGGCTGGCTTAAAAGTTAGTTTATTTTAGGGCTTTTTATTGATATTTCATACACTTACCTGTCTGTATTCACATGGTATAAAGGGATAGTTCTCGAAACCTTGAAGTGCAGCAGCATCACTTTATAAACTATTAAAGTGACATACCGCTATCACTATACTTTTACAATTATATTAGCTACTGAAGATATAAGAGATCAAAAGTCATTATCATTAGTAGTACGTGGGCACCTTCCGCTTCATGTCGAGTCGGCAGGCTAGCCGTTGACTGAGGCACTCAATTAACGACTCCCTCTGTATGGGACAAATTGAGTCTGTCCTCATTGCAACAGCCGAACAAAGGTAATGCATTGTACAGCAAGTTGGACCGGCACTACTGCGGAGACACCTTTCGCTGCCATGATTCCGCCGCAAAGTAACAGCGTTCCGTGCGGTTTTTGAGTTTCAGGTGGTTCATTGTAGAGGAAGTCCCCTATGTAACTTCCACACAATGGTTGCCAGACGTATTCGTCTGCAATGCAGCAATGGTAATATCTCTTACAACTGTTAACCGACGTTGTAATTTGTACATTTAAAACGTCTAATTTAAGATTTTTTTATTTTTTATAATATAGGGGGGGGGCAGAAGAATAGATGCATATGCATCTATTCTTCTCCTCCCAAAATGGGCCACCAATATAAGTAAGTAATATAAATACAGACATTGTGTGGCAATAGTTCATTAAATAAGATTCACAAAGTTATTGTTGCAATTGTGTTTTATTCTTATTTACACAATAATTGGTCATTAAGGTATGCCAAACTTACGTTTATAATTAAGCCTACGTTTATGACAAAACCTATGTTCTAACTAAACCTATATTTATACTTCAATAACTGGAGCTTTGCTATTACACTCATCCCATATTATATAGTTGCAGCACCGTGGTTTCATCTGAGTAAAATCTGAAATACTATTTGTTGTCGGGTTACTTTTTTTACAAATTATACCATATCGTTATCTAATATCTAAGCCGAATTTCAGCGTATTCCACTCTTGCATGAGAGAGTAACAAGGATACAGACATTCGCATCACATCTTTGATTACGCCTGCATATCTAGACTACTCATAGTCCCGGATACGACTGCCAGTGTTCCGTAGGCTTCTCGTGCTGTCTTCAAATAGAGTCGTATCTACAGTAGGGCTGACCAAGTCGCGTGGCAAATCCATCTTTACAATACCTACTTTCTGGTTATCAGGTTACGGTAAAATGTAATCAAATTTTAATCCAGTTACTGTGAACATTATTGATGTATTTGGCGCTAAGTTTATAAATTGAATTTTACTTGCTAGGCCTTTAAGCTCTTTACCATTCTGTATCTTTAGAGGCTATCGACGCTCTATCAACTCAGTAAAATCAAAACGAATATATCTACTTAATTTATAGTAATAAAACACTAATGTATAGATAATAATAATAATAATGTCATCCTATCCGAATTTCGGTTACCGCGGTGATCTCTATAGAGTCTGGCCAACTGCTCAGGACACATTACAGAGCGCAAGTTTGTGCGCAGGCACAAGTTCACTCCCTCCCCTCCGGAGAAAAACCGGGCGCTGGTCCGGCGGCCTCACATGCTCTCCTTCAACGTAGAGCAGCTGGATTCGTCGATAGCCAAGGTCTTTCTAACCTGCTTGATACTCTTGCCTTGCTTAGAGATGTCTGTGCACTGTACATATTCTACCGCATTTATCGCGAGGAGCGTTCCGAGAAATTGTTATGACTAGTAACTGCAGCTGAATTTCACCACAGGACCTCGCGTCAAAATTCAAAATTTCACCGGCACCATCTAGATGTGCCGAAGTCCTCTGCCGTGCGTTCTAAGCGCAATTTTTCTTCCCACTCACTACTTTTAGATGAAATCATCTATCCATTTCGGGATTTCCTTACTGATACGACTTAGGGGTCTTCAAGAAAAGAGCCTATTTAGCTCTAAAAATACTACAGTGCATCTGCGGGTCATGTGTTGTTTTGAAATTATTTAGAAGGGTTGAAAAGCGACGTCTGTAAACGTCATTGTGCATTTCTTGAGAAACGTTTAAACTCCAAACAAAAGAATAATATTCGCCATTTTGTTGCACGTTCTCTTAAAGAGCAGCTTCATTTTACCATGCCCTGAAAATGTTATAATTGTTAAGGGCTTTAGTGATTTGTCGTATTGAATATATATTCGAGTAATATTTAATATTATAAAGTCAAAAATATGAGTTGGTATATTTGGGAACACGACGGCATGACATTTCGGTTTAGACACTCTTACACGTAGGTACGTTAAAGCTTCTGGAACGTTCGCAGGTGGCTGGCTTAAAAATATGTTTGATTTAGGTTTTTATTGCTGTTTTGAATAATTACCTGTATCCATATAGTGTAAAGGCTAGTTCTCAAAGCCTTGAAATGCGGCAGCATCACTTCAAAAGTTCAAAAGCATCACGTCACTTGTTGTGTCTGTGGTGAGTAGTGATTTGGGTGTGTTATGCGTGTGCATGTGTGATCCTCGTCCGGATCGCAGGACACGCAGTCCCTAGTCCGCTTGGTGGATCTCGGGAGTGCTGTGACAGATATACACACACTATACAAGTTGACAAAGTCGAGCTGTAAAGTTGCCCCTCTGTATCTCTAAATGTGCAACAAACAGGCGAATATTATTCTTTTGTCTGGAGATTAAAAATTTCCCAGGAAATACAATAATAAGATGGGTCGACAATCAGTTTATACAATATTTTTAAGCCTTTAGTTTTAGAGTCTGTACATGTTGCGTTTTGCTTCTTAAAATAATATTTTAAATCTCTTAGATTTCGTGGAATCTGTAAACAAATATATGTTGTATATTTCAATTTTTAACTGGTAATGAAAGTCTAAAACAAAGATTATTTATTAGAAGGTAACTTCCAAGAACAACAATTCAATGCATAGGCCAGCTTGTCGAGACCTACAATGTATGAAGATTCACGTCTGTGCTAAGGCCATTTTTGGCTACCGCGCGCGAGCTGCGTAAGACGTCAGAGTCGGGATAGTAGGGACTTGTCAGCCCCTCTGGCCATGACAATAACAGTCAAATGAGCTGTTACATACAAACACTCTAATATTGGGCTGTGTCTCTCCCATCTGCGGGAGAGAGATCGTTCCTCTTTCGACCCCAAACCTAGACGTCGCAAGTCGAGCGATGATAGCCATCCGATGAAGCTGTATTGCGCTTCTCTTCGCTTCCGAAGCATATGTTCATGTACGGAGAAACAAATGTACATACACTACACTTATCATATCTAGTAATAACAGAAAGTTATATACTTTAGGTGTAATGTAGCATTTGACCGTTTGGCAACTGTTTTCCCGTTTGTGCCGAACAAGTGCAAATCATATTCTACTATAGCTAGGATGTCTATGACCGTAAAAAGTCACTTTCTATCCGGAGACTTCACAAGAAAGATGCTTGCTGCTCAGAATAAATAGGTCTACTTCGGTGGGTAGCTAAATAATTTCATTTTTATAATATGCACAGCGTGGTTGAAATCACTATTACGAATACAAAATTAGGATCCATTGTCTAGATGTTTAAATATAAATAAGCAGTGCAAAACAAACCGTTACATGTTCTCGTTGTAAAAGTCTTAATGCGTAGTCATAAACATGTCACACTATTGTCGCACGTACCCTTTATGTAAATTTTCGTGAAGTTGTCAACGGTTACCTGCTTTTGTCGCGTTGCATAATCCGCTGTCAAAGCGGCCGGCGACCGGCGCGATAGTCTTGTGCGCCAAGTGCTATAAAACGACAATCACACAATACCAGTGTTCTTGCTGAAGATTTATTATTTCAAAAGCTGTAGGTTACTATCTCTTGCAATGAAATGGCGTGTGTATTGTAGATTCTGTTATATCATAGGTTTCAGGCGGCACATTGAATAACGTGGATATGGATCTGTATACGACGAGCACAAGGATCTGTATAATGATCACATATGCTTGTCTTATCGGCTAAACTTAAATAGAGGGTTCCCATCGCGCCCACGACAGAGATGATACCCACAATAAACTCTCTTGGGTACCTATCGTGCTTTTGGTTGTGATAATTACTTCACAAAGGTACTTAAATTTAGAGTAATTCACTCCATTACATTCATGACACACACATTATAAACGTATACAATTACCCGTAAATTAATTATTACTTTTATGAAGCCTTGAGAAGGGCACTGCGATTGTTATTCCTATTTCTATTACTGACATTATGTAGATCAAATTTCTTCTTGAAGTTTTCTTTTTTTTTTTGTCATGCAATGTCATAATTTTTTCAGTTTTATATTCATCCTTAAGCGACTCCATTGGACTCATACTATATATTGTAGGAACAGTCCTTTTCTGCAGAACAAAAAATGAATAAATATCAGCAGCATTACCCCATAATAGAATCCCATATGCATAATGTTGTAAAAGTAACTAAAACAAACTAATCTAGCTGTTTCTTCGTCTGTTATCTGACGATTTTTTTAACCGCAAATGCTGCGGATGAAAGTTTGTACCATAAACTATCTATGTGGCGGCCCCATTGTAACTTAGTATATGAAGTTATTCCTAGAATAACCGTTATATTTTCTATTAAGACCTACAATTTTTTATACTTTGTATAATTATTTAATAATTGATCCATTGTTTGTAAATAATAATAAATATAAATGTAAATAATAATAATATAGGAAACACAAGCATTATGCAGGTGTCGCAGCCCGAGCAACTACGTGCTCGGCGCAGCTCCGAGTCGGGTGTCGGCATATAACTGGACGCCTCACACAACGGTAACGCATCTGCGGCCAGCAGCTGCCGCTGGCTCGTCCCAGAGCCGAAGAATAGTTTTTGCGGATTGTCGTCGCGCCTGTCATTTGCGCTGAAGCCTTCCGCGTATATTATCCGTATTGGGACAGGTACTGCCAGCAAGCAAATGTTCAAACTTAATTTTATATCACCTTCAGATTATTTTTTAGATAAATGCTATGCCCCGCGGTTTTAACCGCATAATATACACCTCATCGACTTTATTACCTATAGACGTCGCATGTCATAATTTCTACATACAAACTTTCCAGTCTAGCCGATGAGGTACGCGGGGAAGGGAAGGCGTAAAAAAATACAATATGACCACCCTGCTCCTCGTGACTAGTGATGGGAAATGTAGGTAGTTTTTGTCGATAGCATATTGTATGATGTTTGGTGAGTGTTTACTGCGAGTATGCTACACTATACTGATGCCGCAAAGAAGTTAGATGAATTCTTCGAATCAAATCTATCCTGGAATGGATATCTGGAATGTAGGCAACATTAATGACATCAATCGTAAGGTTCCCTTCTCAATTTATTCTTTGAAACGTTTTCAATATTCTTGCCTTCTTCAACTAAAATCTCATTTGCTCAGGCCCTAATTTAGCCGATTATTGGTTATAAACATTATATATGTTATATGCTACAAATGAAAATTAAAATGAATTAGAGATTGAGATTTGAGGTCAGAGATGAATGAAACTATCAATATAATGTGCAATAATCGCTTGAAGTTAACAAATCGTTGTACTTAAATAGACAGATACTATATCTAGTTTACTATTTATAATTTTCAGAGTTTAAGTACTTACTCCTTATGAAAAGATTTTAGGCATCAAATGAAAAGTACATGGTAAGCGTAGTCGTGGAAAAAAGATCGAGATATCTAGTGAAACAGCAGCGTATCGCTTTACCGCTCTTACGTTGCTAACGCCCCTTGTACACCTTTCACTCTTCAGGATCATCTTCGTTTGAGTAAACTCCAGTCACGTGTCGAAGTTCACGCGCAGTTCTTTAAGGAGTAAACATGGATACTAATCTTTTATACGTCCGTCACTAGATTGAGAGCGGAGTGATTGACACGGCAGTACGTAAACACGCATTGCTCTCAACACTGCCTTGCGAATTACTTGCGGCAAGTATACAGTGACTAAATGTAATTCATTCTAATAAATATATTTTTGTTATTAATTGATCTGATGTCGGTACTGTCGGGTACCGCTCAGTGTATTGTGCGAGTCGGCGCTGTCCGCTATTGCGCCGTTACTAACGCGATTGTGCTGCGTATTGTCACTTGCGTTACTCTCCCGTGTGCGTGCGACAGTGGACAGTGACGATGCACTCTTACATTATGCCTGTCCAATGGAACTGACGTTTTACAATTGCAGAATAGAACACTATTTTAAAATGCCTTTTTCTAAAATCCTTGACTTGGTATGAATAATATGTATGTTGTGATGATTCAATCATGGAATGTGACTTTGAAAAGAAAACGTATATTTGCATGAATAAACGTATATTTGCATAGAATGTATATAAATTGCATTTCTTATTGTTTTAGGGTTCCACAGTCCTTAATATATACGGATAAACAGAAGCCCTATTGGGTTCACTTTGTTGTCTATTTCGTCAAGAAAACCTACAAAAATACATTACAAACGTACCTATATTTAACTAGTGTTCCGGCCCGATTTCTCGTGAAAAACAATCACATTATACACTAAAACTAAGGAATCGCTCCATCCATTGCTGAAAACCGAAAGAAAATCCGTTCAATAGTTTTTCAGATAAAGAGTACACATAATACAGACAGACAGCTTTTGGAGACTTTGTTTAATTAATAAGTATAGATGGTTGAAGTTCATTTCATACGAAACTGGCAGTGCCCGCGCAAAACTGCGGTCCTGTTGGCCGTACCCTAATGGTGTGTACTGTATAGCCTATGGTCTATTGTAGGACGTCCTCATTAATACAGCTATAATACACAGGACAGGGCTCCAGAGGTTAGCGCGTTAAAAAAACAAACAAACAAAATAACTCTTACGCTTTGTTATATTTAAATACAGAATGTCGGTCAGTGAATCTTAGCGTTTTGTTATGAATTTTGTTAAGAAACATTAACTGACTGTAGACGACACACAGCTTTAACCAATTAGCATAGAATCTCTCAAAATTTGCTAATAGCATTGTAATTTGACTTACTTTACTTTTATGAGCAATGTGAAAGGATTTTTCGATATTCGCTAGTCTCGTACATCCAACACGCAAGCCGAAACTGTAGTATTGTACTCGCGCCTTCGCAGCTTTTACCACAGCTTGCGTCCTATCAGAGCGAGGGAATCCGTTGCGCTTTCTGTCTACCAAACTTGAATCTTCATTAGGTCGTTTGATGGTGCGACAAATGAATCTTCTGGTTAAATTAAAATTGCACTGTTCAGCATGTGCTAAACCTGAGTTGGCGCGTAACAACAACACTTTCTTACTTTCACAAAATCTTTGATCTCCCAAGTGATTTTCTATGTCACGGAATAGAAAGAAATCTAAGAAGTACAATGTGCCGTAAGTCCCACACACTACTGGACCCCACCCAGGGCCAGTGAAGAAGCGTAAATGCGTTTCCCCGCGTAAACAAAAAAAAAGGTGAATAAGGCAGGCAAAATTTTCTTCTGAGCATTCCTGGACGCTTCTCTTCTATTTCCACTCGTAAACGTCGTAGTCATAGTAGTAATCATAGTTTGAAGTCTGATCACTTTGAAGATAATCATAATGAAATCCTTCGAGTCCCAGAAGCCATTACCTTATTTGCAAACAATATCGCGTTATCCTATGTAGTGGGTGGTGAATCAGGGCTTCTCCACTGTTTCGATTGTCGTTTTGGTTCTATGGTTCTATGTTTCCTCCATTGTAACAAACCGATTAAAAAAATAATCTGCACCGGTTTCAATCAAATCCAAACAGTCACGTGAAATAGTCAATCAAGTTTTTGTTCAACTGAAAGCAGTCGCGGAACCCACATCGCAAACACCTTCTGGAAACCCAATTCGTTGACTATCATGCTTTGAGTACGTTCATAAGAGACGCCCATTGCCTCTGATATCTGTCTAATTTTTAATCTCCCGTCTTAGTTCAAGTACTTTTTTTAAATGTTTTTGTCAGTACTAGACGTCGGATGCCTTCCAGAGCGGAGTTCATCTTTCATACTCTCCCAACTCCGCTTGAGTTCTTCTATCGATTTCTTGAATAAGATAGAACAGAATCTCTTAAAGTACAGACTGACATTGTGTTTTCCTTGAACATCATAATTATTTCAACAAAGAATGCCATGTCCGTAGACTTATAACAATATTTCCTTCGCAGAAGCGAATAACTTGGGTATTAGCAACGAATAATATTGTGCAGTTATGTCCCATTGTAAGTAAAAATGGCCGCGCAATAGACAATTGCACAGCGAATACATCCAAATGTGCTGGCGTCACCGAGGAGAGAGCGACCATGCTTCTGGGAACTGTTTGTTCAACTCTTGCATATTGTGCGCGTGTTTTTGCCCAGCCCCGGCCATTCTGAGTGAGCTGTCATACGCAGTTCGTGGTGGACAATGCCCACGATTATATAATCCGCAAACGAGCAGGTAGGACGTGTGGTCCAAGCGAATCACAACCGCGGCTTGCCCAACAACAGAAGATTGAAAACCAAATAATACATGTCATAACACACAATGACTTCTAATTTGTACCCGTTCCAATCCTAGCCGTGTCCGAGGAAGAACGGGCAGAATAAAACATGAGGGCCTTCTAATACATCTTAGCCGTGGTAAATACGAATTTTACTTAAATTAATAGGGAACTTACACCTTACACTGAAATAATTTTTCATAGATCATTAGTTATTCAGCTTTGTCGTATACTGCTTTTTCACATAGGTGAAAAGGTTACGTGACATTACGTATAATTATTACATTGTTATATTCATCTGTAGTCATATTTGAAAGAACATTTTTTAAAACACCATATAGACACGCTTACAGGCCCAGTAGGACATCGACGTACGACCATAGAATACGGGACAATTTCCTTTCATTTGTACCATGCGCCTCCGCAGTCAATTGCAATCTCTTGAGAAAATCTAAATGGCATGGAAGTGAGAAGTGAATGCCTAGGTACCGAAACAACGGCGATTGTACCTCCACGGCTAGTCATGCCACCTTCACATAGGGCTTGCCACGCACCTCAGAAATTCCAAATCAATTTCGGGACAGTGCAATGACAAATTTCCCATGTTCTTCTTTGTCTCGTGTTCAAAGGCGTCTACTCCTGTTTGTCCCTAATTGCTATTTCTAACGAGGGGCTTTTCTCCGGCTACTCCCAAGGTGTATGGATACACTCCGGCCTACTGAGCGCCATAGCCACGACAATGGCAGTCAGACGATTAGTGTACAGATATGGACGCTTTAGCAAATTTGGACCAGCACCTACCTGACTAGCATTTTCTGTTTGTATTAGGTCTTTGGGTAGACTACTCATATGTGGTTAAGGTGCTAAATGACGACTGTGAGCCCTCACACATACCTGAGCACGTCGATCACGCGGTCCCGCTGCTCGCTGTCACTCCGCAATCCGCACGCACCGACGTGACACAACAACACAACACACGCCCCTGCCGGCCCGCGCGTCACCTGTCACGCGTCCCACACCGTTACATCACAATCTAACAGCACCTTCATCTGCATCGTTGGTAAATAATCGGTTAATAGTAACAATGGAAGAAAGGCAAATCACATCATCACAATATCATGGAAATTTTTTTGGAAATTGTATGTTGTATTTTTGGAAGTGGTAGTGCCATGCTGCATAGTGCTTGATACTACATCCTCCTATGAGACGGAATATGGCCGGCACGATCGGGGAGGTACCTCTCGCTCACATAATACCATCGTAAAGTGATATCTTCAGTGATGCGTTTCGTGCGGTCTGTGAGTAGCTGGTGGCCCTTTGCGGAGGGGGGGGGGGGCTACGCATCGGGCATAGTAATCATGTTGATGTTCATGGGTGTCGGTAAAAAGGCTCCGCTTACTATATATAACTAACATCAACACATGGTTTCACCCGCGTCGAACCATTACTCTTGGCGTCATGGTGTATAGCAGCTCCGCTGAATAATCCTTTTTACGAGGCATACAGCCGTCCTCAGCTTTATAATGCAGTATAGACGAGCCAAGTAGTAGATACCTAAAAGGACAACGTCACTGTAATAACATGACACCGAATAGTGAGAGCTACGATGTCGCGTTTCGTGCGCTTTGTTTGTAGCCAAAGGGCAGCGTTCAATTTTTAACACCTATTTTTATTCTAGATTTCGCAGATCATTTTATTAATTATTTAAAATTTTCCTTTTCTTTTTTATTAATTATTTAAATTTTTCGATGGTTTAGGCTTTGTTAAGCCATCGCCAGCATAGAGATAGCTGTCAGCATCTGCCCTTATTTTATTGTTGTTTTATGACATTAGCAAATGCCAAAATTTTCAAGTTATCATATCAAAACAAACCCCACACCATTAATTTCTAATTAATATCACTTAACACGATTTAAATAATAAATACTATGAATCGAAAGCTTTTGTTGCTTGATGTTATATATATATATATATATGATAGCTATGAGTTTTTTATAACTGGCTTTTGTTTTGATAATTTGACATGACATATTTGCCATTTACCAGTTGAGAAAAAAAAACTATCAGCAAAAGCTTACAGCCATCTTTATGCCATTATCTGCATGAAAACAAAAATGCGGATATCTGAACGTAATGAGCGTCTTTAGTCGTCATGAGGCTCCGAGTGCTCGTTTGTCCGTTGGCTGTCCAATAGCACCTCAACCAGTAGGAGGTACCACCGGCTTTGCCATACCTACAATAGGCAAGGCGACAGATTTTGGGAGGTCTTTTGTAATGTCGGTACACGAATATTATTTCACTATACAACATTATTTCAGGAATAAAATTTGTTTTATCGCACAAGATTTACACAAACGGTTTCTGGTGAGTTGCCATGAAGCTTGTAGTTGTCATGGCGTCAATTTGATATCACTGTTATGTAATTTCGACATCTTAGCCTAGACAAGTTCCAACTAACTGATTTACCTGAAAGTTTACTGTTAAAGTGAGATGTCCATACCGCCAAAGCGATTACCACATTAATACTAAATGCTGTTATTCATGAAACCTAAACGTTTTGCTGCCAGCTGCACCCAGTTTACCAGCGCCGGTCCAGCTGTCCGCTCCAGGACTCGGCCTGCCGTCCCGCGCGATGGCATCACTCGCACAGATGCACGCGCAAGGAAATAAGAGCCATGTCAGCGAGCGGTACACAATTTTTAATATACAAATTTGGTGGCAATGCAGCACGGCACTTTAAAACATCACAAGAGTAGACTATGTATCCGACAATTATTTGAGATAAACCCTTATTTTTCTACAGATCGTAATCTATATATTTGTTAAACTTTAAGAAATCCGTTGTGCAGTGTTTACCAGAATCAATATCCAAATATACAGACAAAGTTGATATGTATCCAGTATGTACGCTTGTGGCGTGTATTTGTGCGTGTGACGGTCACATATAGTTTTAAGCATTTAATCCTGGCGCGTTGATATAGGACGAGCGCTAGCTGCGTTTCCGCAAGCCGCGCGCGCCGCGAGACGCGTTCATTGGATGGTCTATTGTTGTACAATCTGTATGTACCTATGTACATGTATGTATTATGTAACTTAAACACAAAGGGCACGAGTAAAACGCGTCGGGGTGATTGTGCAATATTGAAGTATAGAATGTGACCTATGTGAAGTGATGCACGAGTGAGACGAGGTAATATGCTTGTTGACATTTTAGGGTCCCATATCTAAAAAGTAATTACCGAACTACCTAGCACGACTTTTGTAAGGGGTAGAGCCATGCTACATTGCAGCGGAAGTGGGCCGGCACGACCGGGGAGGTACATCTCGCTCACTTGATACCGCCGTAAAGTGACATCTACGATGTCGTGTTTCGTGCGGTTTGTGAGTAGCCCATTAGGGGGAGGTGAAAAGGAGGGCAACGCATTGGCATAGTAATTATGACGTCGGTAGTCATAGAAGGGCTCCAATCGCTCTTTTGTCCCGACCGACCGAAGTGGACCGTCCATTATGTTGAACGGTACCTAGATCGCGAGTGTATCTGTGACCAAGGTGCTTGGGGTACACATAGACGATGCTAGATTCTTTGCGCTGCATGCAGTTTTGATGGGCGAGAAGGCCGCCAGCTCTTTCGGGAAGGTCTCACGTGTCTCTACCTCCTCGTGGGGTGTGAAGTACCGGGCACTCGGGTTTCCGTACCACGGAACCAGTGTTGCAATTCTGCAGCGCTTTGGTCTCGACACTCTCACTTGTATGTTGTACGTAGTACGTTATTACGCACCCAAAGACCAGCTTTGATTTTATTGACGAAGGCCTACAGGCCAAGCAGCAGTGTGGCGCTACCAGTATAGGCCGGCGTGCTGCCTGCCTATCTGGAGGTTCTTCGAGCTAGATGCGTGCAGGAGAAATGCGAGGGGCTCATGGGCAAGGTGTGCAAGAAAAAGAAAATCGCGGACAATGTCATCTCCACTTGGCAGTCACGCTGGGCCGCGTATGCCGATACGAGGGAGCTGTACTGTTTCTGTTCTGTCCTGCTGATGATGATGAGCAGTATTGGCCGAGGGCAACCAAAATGTTGCATCTGCTTCCGAGTGAGCGAGGGTCGCGGTGCGAGGGTGCGGGCTGCCGCCCTCGCATGAGTTGATAACTTTATACATAGCCATGTTCCAAGTTGGGCATGTATGATATCTAATATATGAATACTTGATTTTTGCACATTTCTGAGTACATATATGGCGAAAAGAAGAAAAGAAACAAAGTAGTTTTAGTCACCTGATACGACCCTAGAGATAATGTAGATAGAGAAGGGAAGCCAGTCTAAAACATGGCCGTAGATAAGACAGCTAATGTAGTACATTCTCTGTCTCTTTTGCGAGATTACATAGATAGTGCTTTCGTATCTTTCTTTTCTATTCTTCAAGAAGGCCACTAGCTCTCACAGGCCTACCTATACGTTCTCTATCTATGTTATCCCTATGCACACGACATGACGCTTTCAATAAATATATTATATAATTATTGGATTATGACTTGAAAAAAGAAAAATAAAGGGCAAAATATCGATCAGGTAAATGTGAAGCCGAACAATGAATGAAAGAAAGAAAGAAAGAAAATGTTTTATTTGCTTGAATATGGGTACATTCTTAGTAGTTAGTCTCCAATATATTCTGCAAATTTCAGCGTGCAAATATCTAATAGGTAGGCACATTCATAATTATTCTAAATTTATATTTGGCTAATCATCGTTTTTTTTAGTGTACCCATGCCACTTATAAATATTCTATTTTATCACATTCACTTTTTAAATTCATTTTATTATTTGTACATAACACAATTTGAAGACATTTACATAAATTTTATCAATAATAATCAATTCTTAAATTTAACTAGGCCCGAGAATGTCCTATACATAGACACATGCTTTATTTACTTTATGTTCCTAACAAATATTTTTATGTCAACATTTATAAAGGTAATATATAATACTGTAACAATTATGTTTTGAAACTTAAATATGTTTAAAAATATGTCTGTCATCTTTGAATGTAAGGGTTAATGTGCTCGGTGTTGAAGAAATGTCACTCTCTTTTCATTTGGCGATGGCGACGATGGATATAATTGCGATGGCTGACGCTATCTGCCATTGCCAAACTATAATTAAATAGTTTTTTTTCTTTTCAGCCAAGACCCTACATATTCGTGTCACAATGCACGAATTAACATTTCATTAAAAGGGTGAGTTCGTGATTTCTAGCCGACGCCATGTTTTTGTTGTTTTGATCTTAAATTCTATTTAATTATAACAGTATATATATTGCCTGATAATGGATTTCTCATAAAGCCAAGAGAATGTTAATCTTATTGGTTGTGTGTTACTTTTCAGAGCTCTACTCCTTTTATCTATTATTTTTCTTTTTAATAAACACTACATTATTCAAATATATTGAATGTAAGGAATGAAAGATAATCAACACAATGAAGGAAAACAAACAATAATTATATATATAAAGGACCATCCAAGTTGCAGCCGGGAGTCCCGGACAGCTACCAGATAAGATTTCATAGCCTCACCTTTTTACTAACCAATAACAAAAACTCCATTATTGTTCGTGTGCTGTTTTAAGTCTGTCCTGGATTGTGAATGTGACAAAATCAATTCAATAAGTGTATATAAAAGTTTAACACAACTCTTATAGTCTCTCAACCCCCAGAGGTCCTTTTATATTAACTAATATGGTAACAATACGCCTGGTTACACATATTTTACTTTTGTGTCTTGTTCGTGGATTTACTTTCGTTTTGAATGTGAAATATTCTAGATGCTTGCGAACAAAAATACATACCTACTTCTAAGATATATAAGCAAGGAATGCTTGGTTTTTTTAGTTTTCAGTATTACACAATGCCCCTATACAAGGTTTTCTTAGGTTTTAAAAGCTAAATGCTCATCAGAAGTATTTCCCCATATAATGAATCCATATCCTAATAGAGATGAAGGGTATCCGTGGTATGCTAGTTTTCCTGCTTCATTAGAAACAATTTGTCGAATTCTCTTGCATAGACGAATTTATCTATTTTTGAGCATAATTTATTAATATGTTCCTTCCAATTGCAATGCTTATCTATTGTTATAGCTAAGAATACATTGCTATCTAATATTGTGTGTTGTTTTGGAATTATAACTTTGAAAATGTATTAGGTCCGTCTTCTACATATTATATTTAAATTATTAGTATGAAGCCATTTAATTACTCCTTTAATTGTGCTATTTACTTCACTTTCAATATTGCTGAGATCCCGGTTTTTAATTAATAAAGTGCTATCGTTTGCAAAAGTATGCATTCATATTTTATTGAGTCAGGTTAATAATTAATAAAGTTAAGGAAAAGTGGACCCACGACCCACTATAATCCCTTGCGGTACACCACATTTATTTTCTTCATATTCTGTTTTTTTTTTTATTACCAATTTTATACATTACCTAAAAGACTGACTTTCACATAAGATTTTAGGCAGCTATGTCCAGAACCTCTTTGCCTTCTGTCTTTTAAATATGACTTTAGCCAGTTATGTGCAGAACCTCTTACTCCACAGCATTCAAGCTTACTTAGTAATATGGATGGTATATCAAACCTTCTGGTTTGGTCATATCAAGGAACATCCCTACTGGACGGAAATGTATAAAGAAAATAAGGTGGGGGATGGAGCCGAGTGGAAGAAAGAATCGACATGACTGTCGGTGGAGTTCTTGCAATGATTAATAGGCTTGAGAAAATAAGAAGATATTCTGTTGCCACCTACGGATAGAGTACAAATAGTCCACAACTTTACATATCTACATTGGCCATGTAGATATGTAAAATGTTGCGGTCTGTGTCGAGCAAGCGAGGTTAAAGTACATAGTTTACTTTACTTAATAGGGTCTTAGTAGGTTAGGTACATATTCCCCACCATGGTTGAAGCCGCGTCGTGGCGGTGGGGCTAAAGGGGACCTAAGAGCAATAGGACTTTTATATACTTTTGCGCACGGGGCAAGGGGCGAGGATGGGAACTTCACTTCATTGCACTATCCCAAAGTCGGTGGGGTTGTCATGTAATGCTGGGCAACCCCATCAGTGGAGGTGGAGTTGGTCCCTTAGGGGGCTGACTAGTCGTCGAGGTGCCCTGATAATTGTTGTTCCGGGGCACCTCACCAAGGACGACACTGATGGAACTCGCGGCGGTTTTTGTGGGTATTCCGCACTATCATGTGCCGCGAGTCCCACACACCACTGGACCCACACAGGGCCGGTGAAGGCGCGTAAATGCGTTTCCGCGCGTCAAAAATAAGTACTTACATATTCACCTCCGTTTCGGAGGAGTCCCGTGCTATACGAGAGACTGGCTAGAAAATAGTAGGTTCGGAAACCAAACTGGGTTTCAGGTAGATAATTTTCTGACAGGTTCTTTAAGCGGTTCAGTATAATTCTTGCAAAGACCTTACCAGGGGCTGAAAGTAGTGAAATATCACTATACGAGTCACAGTCGGATCGGTCGCCCTTGTTCTTGTAGAGGGAACTAATGCAGGATACGTCAAAACCGTTTAGGACTAGCTCCTCCTCCCACATTTGAACAAAGAGTTTCCATAACGACCTATGCAACTACATGCCACCGTATTTTAGTAGCTCCATTGGTACATGGTCAATGCCTACCGCCCGCTTATTTTGCTGCTGTCGATAACTTTATAAACTATTAAAGTGACATACCGCTATCACTATACTTTTACAATTATATTAGCTACTGAAGATATAAGAGATCAAAAGTCATTATCAGTAGTAGTACGTGGGCACCTTCCGCTTCATGGCGAGTCGGCAGGCTAGTCGTTGACTGAGGCACTCAATTAACGACTCCCTCTGTATGGGACAAATTGAGTCTGCTGCAACAGCCGAACGGAGGTATTGGGCACAGCGGGATTGGGCCGGCACTACTGTGGAGACACCTTTCGCTGCCATGATTCCGTTGCAAAGTAACAGCGTTCCGTGCGGTTTGTGAGTTTCCGGAGGTTCATTGTAGAGGAAGTCTCCTATTTAACTTCCAAACAATGGTTGCCAGACGTATTCGTCAGCAATGCAGCAATGGCACTATATCTTACAACTGTTAACCGACGCTGTAATTTGTACATTTAAAACGTCTAATTGAAGACTATCATATATTTTTATAGTATAGGGGGGGCAGAAGAATATATGCCTATGCGTTGCCCTCCTTATCATTTCCCAAAATGTGCCACCAATATGAGCAGGTAATACAAACACAGACATCGTATAGTAACATTTCATTAAATAAGATTCACAAAATTATGGTAACAATTGTGTTTTATTCTTATTTACACAATAATTGGTCATAAAGTTATACCAAACTTAGGTTTATAACTAAACCTACGTTTACGACAAAACCTACGTTTCTAACTAAACCTACGTTTATACCTCAATAACTGGAGCTTTGCTATTACACTCATCCTATATTATATAGTTGCTGCCCCGTGGTTTCATCTGAGTAAAATCTAAAATACTATTTGTTGTCGGGTTATTTTTTTTTTTACAAATTATACCATATCGTTATCTAATATCTAAGTCGAATTTTAGCGTATTCCACTCTTGCATGAGAGATTTACAAGGATACAGACATTTGCATTACATCTTTGTTTACGCCTGCATATGTAGAGTCTCCCTAAAGCACTCATAGTCCCGGATACGACTGCCCGTGTCCCCTCGGATTTCTCGTATCTACAGGGGGGAGCTGACCATGTACGCGCTCAGCCAAACGCTCGTTAGCTTCCTTCATCTTCGTCTTCAGATACGCCACCTGTATAGCAAGTTTCACTTCTCTTATCTTCCTCCGATCTCTACTTCGCTTCGCTTAACTGCCATGTTGTACCTCTGTCTCTGTCGCCGATATTATCGTCTGCCGTTTGCACAGAATGTATCACTCTTCTCATCCTTGGATTGATATTCATCAATGATCCCCCCGTTGCTCTGTGCTATGGCTTGTAAAGCGTTCCTCTCAAACTCCTGACATTCAGGGTCTTCGGTGAGGAACACAGTGTCTAGGCCGGTGTGAAGACCGACGATGATCTATCGCGTGACGATGGCGTGTGCCACTGGGGATACGCTGTCGGAACGTACCTCGGTTTTTCTCAAGCCAAAAGGCTGGTTGGCGTAGGGAGCCCACAGCAACATTTGAAGAATAGTTTTACAAGTGTTTTTACACGTTGTGACCACACAAAGATATTCTGCTCCATCACACCGATAAACAACTCTATTGGTGTTTTCACTTTATCGTGTTTCATTGGCAGTCCTTAGATATTCACGGCGCTAGCAGTCCTTTTAAATTCTTGATATCTTGGATCACGCCTGCATATCTAGAGTCTCCCTAACCCACTTGTAGTCCCGGATACGTCTGCCCGTGTCCCGTGGGCTTCTCCTGCTGCTTCAGATAGAGTCGTATCTACAGTAGGGCTGACCATGTACGCGCTCAGCCAAACGCTCGTTAGCTTCCTTTATCTTCATCTTC
>JAFELO010000006.1:26998-43783 GCA_017140195.1 Eumaeus atala | reverse complement strand
AGTTCCTGTGGAAATAATATGTGGGATAAATATATGATGATATATCTTCTTATTTTATTCAACAACAACAATACATCTACCCGGCAGCTCCTTATTGGGGTAGGCAGAGCGAACTTACTTTAATGGTTATTCTAATTCATCATCTTTTTATCCGGCTGCATCAGAAGGAGACAAATGTTATTCTACTGTATGCTACATGTATGTATGTCAGTATATAGATCTACACGTCCCCTGCCTGCCTGAACGGCTGGACGGGTCTTAAAGCATGAAGTCTTGTCAAACTCTAGATGAGTTCTCAGCGCGATATTATATCCACCGTCTCTAATCTCTACTGATTATTTGGTAGGTAGGTAAATAATATATTAGTATATATGTGGCAGTACCTATATCTGAATATTTTGTATTTTATAACGGCTAAAATCTTTGTTTAATGGAAAGAACTTTAGTATCCCTCCTCACTCCACGCTGAAGTCGCGTGGCAAATCCATCTTTACAATACCTACTTTCTGGTTATCAGGTTACGGTAAAATGTAATCAAATTTTAATTCAGTTACTGTGAACATTATTGATGAATTTAGCGCTAAGCTTATAAATGGAATTTCACTTGCTAGGCCTTTAAGCTCTTTACCATTCTGTATCTTTGGAGGCTTTTGACGCTCTATATAAATGTATAGATAATAATAATTATAGATAATAATAATAATGTCATCCTAGCAGAATTTCTGTTACCGCAGTGATCTCTATAGAGTCTGGCCAACTGCTCAGAACACATTACAGTGCACAAGTTGTAGCTGGATTCGTCGATAGCTAAGGTCTTTCGAACCTGCTTGATACTCTTGCCTTGCTTAGAGATGTCTGTGCACTGTACATATTCTACCGCATTTATCGCGTGAGAATTATATTTATTTAACTGAAGCTGAATTTCACCACAGGACCTCGCGTCAAAATTCAAAGTTTCACCGGCATCATCTAGATGTGCCGACGTCCTCTGCTGTGCGTTCTAAGCGCAATTTTTCTTCCCACTCACTACTTTTAGATGAAATCATCTATCCATTTCGGAATTTCCTTACTGATACGACTTAGGGGTCTTCAAGAAAAGAGCCTATTTAGCTCCAACGTCATTGTGCATTTCTTGAGAAACGTTTAAACTCCAAACAATAGAATAATATTCGCCATTTTGTTGCACGTTCTCTTAAATAGCAGCTTCATTTTACCATGCCCTGAGAATGTTGCAATTGTTAAGGGCTTTAGTGATTTGTCATATTGAAAATATATTCGAGTAATATTTAATATTATAAAGCCAAAAATATGAATTGGTACATCTGGGAAGACGACGGCATGGCATTTCGGCTAAGACACTGTTACACGAAGGTATTTATTCACATGAACCATATATACTCTAAAGCTTCTGGAACGTTCACAGGAGGCCCGCTTGTTTGATTTAGATTTTTATTGCTCTTTTGAATAATTACCTGTCTGTATCCATATAGTACAAAGGCTAGTTCTCAAAACCTTGAAATGCGGCAGCATCACTTCAAAAACAATAAAACTGTCATACCGCTATCTCCAACAAAAATAAGTGAATCATATTTACGAGTTTAAAGAATTTTGTAGAAATACCTTTTGACAATCACAACAACATGAATATTCCTCGAAGCTGTTACAGATATACACACACTATACAAGTTGACAAGGTCGAACTGTAAAGTGGCCCCGCTTTGTCTATAAATGTGCAACAAAAAGACGTATATTATTCCGTTTTCTGGAGATTAAAAATTTCACAGGAAATACATTAATAAGATGGGCGGGTCGACAATCAGTTTATACAATATTTTTAAGCCTTTAGTTTTAGAGTCTGTACATGTTGTGTTTTGCTTCTCAAAATAATATTTCGAATCTCTTAGATTTCATGGAATTTGTAAACAAACATATGTTGTATATTTAAATTTTTAACTCTTGATGAAAGTCTAAAAAAGTTCTTGTATATCTCGGGTCCTATGTATTGTTATACTCATATAAATAAACTTTTTTATGGCATACTTCATCTTAATCTTGTATTCACATTTGAAATTAATTTTTCATATAATAATGTGATAATTAGCTTTTTCTTTAAAATATACTTTTATTTATCAGATAAGCATCTACTCCATGTAATCAACATACACTGTCTAATTATGAGACAATTGATAAGCCTATTTTCCAAAATAAATACTAACAAAGATAATTTATATGTGAGGTTGACTGATTCTGTGACAGCACAGAATATTTTTTTTTTATTTCAAACATTAAGTTAATTTTATGCTTTTGCTTATGCTCATGCCACTGAGCGCACTTCAACTGACACAACCTCAACAAAATGAAAGGCACACTACAGAGACATCATGATCATCATTATCAGCCCTTAGCGGTCCACAGCTGGACATAGGCCTCTCTCGATGAACGCCAAGACGACCGATCTCCTACCACTCGCATCCATCCCGGACCGAGTACCGCACGGAGATCGTCTTCCTACCTGGTGAACGTTTTCCTAAACGCGGCCTCCTCTCCAGAACCTTACTGGTCCATCTGCCAATTCTTCTGAGTGTATAACCAGCCCATTGCAACTTCAGCGAGCGTATTCGTCGCGTGGTATCAGAGACACAGAAACAGATAATGAAATAAAAGAGGTATACACCTAATACCTATGTGCATATATTTCCTTCCCTATTTTAACAATGTTACATATGCAGTAGTATAGTGTTCTTATGACTGATTTAGAATACAGTGTTATTGTAATGCCACTACATGTGAGACTTGTTCTGTTATATAATGAAAAATTACGAGAGAGAAACTAAGGGAGAGAGAGAAGGTTTTGCCATTTAATTAAATGTACAACAATATTTTCAAAAGCAAAGTCAACCTACTTATAGTATGTGCTCTTTAATTTAAATAGACGATATAGAAGATGTCCCCAAAGAATATTATCTATTTGATTTAACAAATATAATAATAAGCATATTATTTAATTAGTGTCAAGATTATCAATCTTGTGACACAAAAAATGTAACAATGTTACAATTTTAATGACCGATATACTTTTTAATATAATATTTAAGTATCGGAAATATAATTGCTACAACACCAATTACATGTAATTGTAATTATTGCCAACTGAACTCGCATTGAGTTGTTTTGAACTTGAACATTCCTTCAATAAGTACACTTTTAAATGTACAAACAGGTATACAATTTTAAGATTCCGCTAAATCTACTGTCGTGATTTGATTCCCACTGAACCAGAGGTAACAGTTGTTTGAGATTCTGGGAAAATAATTGCATAGGTAAGGGACCGGTGTAACTGTAGAGCGAACGCGTCAATGAGAGCATTAACTTTTCGTATAACGGGTTTTGTTTTGTTGCCTCTACTTATCTGTTCAAAAGAAACAAGGGGTGTTCGGTGTTTCTACTACGTATTATACTTGTATTAATCATGCTAATGTAAATAGGCATCTATGGATGTACCTCCTTTACATTTTACCCGACTATGTCACGAGTGTTGTGTTTTTCAATATTATGTGCCTATGTATGTAAAAACAGCACAGGTGACTGAGATTTTTCAATTTATAATGACACACGATGTCGGGAACATCGTGGTGTTACACCCTCGCGCCTCAGAGGGCACGATAAGCCATCTGTAGTTCCTGCGCATGATTTCTCTCTGGTTGTTTCAGGCTGCTGTCGATAGGTTCAGGGGAATGAGATAATAAAATGGGTTATGTCTGCACACACATTTCAGCACCATATCACCATGTCGGATTGTCTCTATGCTAGAAATTGGACATTATGTAGGTAGGTAGGTTAAGTTTCAGACACCGTATGATATGATCAAATCCACCAGAAATGACCGGAAAAATAACGTCCTTTAATATTCAGGACTACTTTCAATTTAACCGTATGTGTGTAAACACGAACGATGGCTGCTCGCACTCACACAACATCTGGTGTGTCGACACGTTATACGGACTTAGATATTATATTTTTGGTTTCAATTTTATTTGTTTTCGCGGGACATAAGTATTTGCTCTAGGTTGATATACGCAGATGAAGAAAATTACCCTTATAACAGATTGACTAGGTCTCGATACCATTTATCCAGATTGCGAGGCCCCAGTGATAGGTACCTACTTTAGCACTTTTGTAAATATATATATATATATATATATATATATATATATATATATTATTATTTTGAAAAAATTACAAACATTTGTGTTCAACAAAGATATTCTCGCCAATCTGTAACAGCGGTATATATAAATTTAATACTTTATTATCATTACCATAACAATGTTGCAGACCTATGAGATGTTCTATTTTTTGATCGACAGGTATTAAACAACAATTTGGAAATAATTCATTATTGAGCAAACATACAACATTCAATTTGTGTGTAGTCGAATTAGGTCGGTGCGCCCCGGTAAGTACCTCTCTCGCATGACTCCGACGGGAAGTGACGTGAATCTGTCAACGTCGCGTTTCGATCTGTTTTCGAGAGCTCCGGTAGACCTAGACCCCCCCCCCCATCTCATGACAGCACGGTTTATAATAGACTACCCCAGGAGGGTACCATTAACGTAGAAGCTGGCGATTCCCTACCTAGGCCTCCATGCTCAGGTCCTGAACCTGAGCCTGAATGCCTAGGCTGCCCCACGTATGGGGGCTGGGGGGGGGGCAGATCTGTGCTCTGTGACCGTGTTTCTGGGGGCACACGAAAGAAAAGTTCGAAGGCTCCACCTCCTATTCTAATTGTTTATTTTTGCAACATCAGGGGGTTTCACCCCAATCTCGACACTGTCTACCAACACCTTGATATCTTCTCCGATTGATTCATCTTACATACCTGGGTATGTAACCACCCCCGCGTCTATGCCAGCCTATACATATCCCATATCGGAAATACCGAAATAGACCGACTCCTTAAGCACATAGAAATGACTACAGATTCCAACCGCAACACTGTGATACTTGGTGATTTTAACGTCCATCACACCAATTGGCTTTGTTCACGTACTATCGATCATGTGGGCAGATCTTTTCGTGACTTTGCTTTGGCATATGGTTTGACGCAATTGGTATCATCGCCCATGCGAATCCCAGAGTGTAAGACCCTACTCCCTCCAAATTGACCTCCCATCCGGAAAGCTACCTGGTTCCTGTCAATTCTCCTTTGGGCTCGTCGGACCACTGCCTGATTCGGAGTACAGTGCCGATTAGATGTAAAGCACGACCCGATTTTGTAGGCTGTCGTCGCGTCTAGCACTACAGGTCAGCAGATTGGGATGGGATCCGGTCATTATTGGCATCCTACCCATGTGGGCGGATTTGCTTCTCTCTGGATAACCCTGACGCCGTTGCGGAGTCTGTCGCTGGTGTAATAACTCAGGGAACGGAATTTTTCATACCATTCCATGCGGTGCCGATTGGTGGGAAGCCGCAACTTTGGTTTGGACGCTCCTGTAAGTAGGCACTTCGCCATAAACTGTAGTGTTACCAAGCGTAAGCAGCAGCGGCGGGTACGCAGTACGTGAATACATGACTATAAACGAAGGAATACAATTCGGCCTCTAGGTCCTCCAAAAAATTATTGCCAAATAAAAAACAGAGCACGTAAGCAAAATTGGCATGAGTCAAGTACGCCTTCCTTCAGAATTCTGGTCTGGTTATCTCGCCAGGGCTATTTTAGGGATTTATGCTAAGCCATACCTCCTTCCTTGCACCGAAATGATGTATCGCTGGCCCATGCCACGAAAGAGAAAGCCGAAATTCTGGGCTCTCTTTTTATGTCCAACTCCTTCTTGGATGATCTGGGAATTCCGCTGCCAAGTATCGCGCCGTGTGTTTACTCAATGTCGGATATTATGTTCTTGCAGAGTGCCGTGCGTAAAGCACTACTTTCCCTGGAGATTCATAAGTCGATGGCATCGCTCCGATTGTGCTGCGAAGATGTCCTTCGGAGCCGGCCCCGGTATTGGCGCACCTATTCCAATTCTCCTCTCTGTTGGCATAGTCCCCAGCTCTCGGAAGACAGATTTAGAGTTTCCTCAAGGCTGAGTTATCTCCTAGACTGTTTTTTCTGCATATCAATGACACGCTGCAAACTAGCGGCCTTCATTGTAATGCAAATGACAGCACTGGGGATGCTTTACATATTGGCCGTGCCAATATTTCCCGGGAACACGTCAACAAGTACCGGAACAAACTTGTGTCCGAAGTCGAGGATTTGTTATCCAATGTCTCGGAATGGGGCCGACTCAACTTAGTCCAATATTAGATCGTTACACTTTACCGCATACAACGTAGAACGACTCGAATCGTTGATGACCAAGTTATTTCCAGACAGCTCGATTCTCTGATCCTACGAGCAGCAGAATTCCATCTTGGGTCATCGCGACAGAACTCTAAGTTCCACGCCCATCATCTTGATGTCCGTAAATCCACAACTCGTAACACAGGTTCGCCTCCTGCTCTTAGAAGCTCGACTGTGATTTCGTCCTTCCTTTAAGCTTTTCCCCCTTTAAGCTGCGCTAGAGCCAGTCTAATCTCACTCAAGCTGGCGTCCGGAAGATTGCCTGACGATTGTCGTTTTAGGCTTGCACACGGATCGCTGTTTAGGATATCGGGATGAGAAGCTTGCGACGTATACAGATTGCTATAGAAAGTTTTGGTCTCAGATAAAATCCCAGACTTAGAGGAAACCATAACCCCAGAATTAGTCCTAACTTGTCACATGAGATTTTCCAAGCTTCTCTACAAAAACCTTTGACCCTCTATTCTGCTCAGTCGCTTCGGTAGCCCGTTGCGTATATAAGCTGCGAAGGCCTCGGCGTATTAGTTTGCGGATTCGCTTTTAAAGAAGCTTGACATCGGCAGACGTAACGTCTCCGTGTGCTCTGCGTTCCCTCATAAGTCCAAGCATCTCATCTGAGTTTAGCTTTCCTGCTCGTATACTTACTCCTACAATGTCCTTCACCGACGTCTCGCATGCAACCAATAATGCCACTCATGGCCTCGTCAATCTATATTGTATTTTCCGACAAATCTAGGACACTGAACCGGTTTTTTAATTCCAGGTTAGCCGGAAGGATAATCGGACACACTCGCGTCGAAAGCTTATATTCTGAGAGCCTCTAACCAATCAGTGATCACTTCCGGTCTTAAAACAGTTGATCACGGAGGCATCCCTAAATACACGTTTTTTTCCGTCATAATAAAGTCAATCCCTTTATTAATTTATTATTGGGAGTCTGCCATGTCTACTACCTATGGGGCTTCTTCTTAAAATAGGAATTCATTAAGAAGAGCCCCTCCATCTCGAGGAAGTTTACCAGCATTTGCCCCTAAGATTTCGAGTTCCGACTCCATGTGACCCGATTCGACACCATTTTGTACCTGGGCATTAAAGTCCCCACGCCTTACAGGTGCTATGTAAAGCCCTAGAGATATCGTTATAGGTTGTCTCCATGTCGTCATCGGAATGTGTCGAGGTTGGTACGTGCACTTGTATCACCTTAAGGCTATAATACCTTTTATTGAGTTTAAGTATGAGATACGCCACCCTACCCGAAACACTAGAGATGTCGACGATATTGTCTACGAGGGACTTATTCACGAGGAACCCCACGCCGCCTTGTGATGGAGTGACGCTTTCCCTTAAATGGAATAGGTGACAGAAAATATAGATAATAAAGAAAAAATAATAATTTTCGCACCGCGTGATGCTATGCGGAAAATTTTGGTAGGTTGGCTGACATATTTAATCAAGTTGAGTTCCGAATATATTATTCACATTTTAAAAATTCTGAAAAATATACTTTACTCCGTAAATCAGTTGAATTTAATATAGGTGATTCTGACTACAGGAAAAGCTATTTCCTGGGTAACAAGCATTGTATTGATTATACTTTTGCTATTTAAACATTTTATAGAAAAGCGTCTGACATACTTGACTGTTAGACGAGAGGTGTGATCGGTATCGAAGTAAGGTCACTCTTTTTCTCTTCTGCGTGGCTTGGACGACGGATTGATTTAACGCTGTCGCTATCTGCCTTTAGCAAATCATAATTAAATAGTTTTATATTTTCCGCCGTGAACCTATATATTTCTGATATAAAATATATCAAATAGGAATTATATTTCAAAAAAAGGGGGAGTTTTTGATTTCTTACCGACGCCATGTTTCATATCTTTTTTAATGTTAATTGTCTTAGTTATTCTAAATGTGCATAATAGTATTTACATGATCTATATGGCTATTAATTTGATAGAACGTATCAATAATATTTTAGTTTGAATAGTATATGCCACGTGTGAAAGAATTATGGCTAAATTCTA
Source organism: Eumaeus atala (assembly GCA_017140195.1). Lineage (NCBI taxonomy): Eukaryota > Metazoa > Arthropoda > Insecta > Lepidoptera > Lycaenidae > Eumaeus > Eumaeus atala. The sequence continues at coordinate 35,413 of JAFELO010000006.1, read as the reverse complement.
TTTAATTGTAACAGAGTTTATATCTTGTCTGATTTTAGTTGGCTCATGAAACCAAGAGAATGGGACGGGATCCTAGTAGCACACAACTAGTTCCTTTTCAGAGTATTTCCTTTTTCTTTTTGAGTTGAAGATTATAGTGACATCATATCATCATATTAGATGATATGATGTCACGATAATCTTCAACTATTAAATATAAGGATTGAAGAACAGTCTGAAATAAGACTTCGTTCCCTAACTTTTTACCAACCATTATTAAATTCTGAATTGATTCCATTGTTTGTTTCTTGTAGCATTTTAAGTTTGTTGACAATATATTGTATTTTCTTTTCTATATTTAAAGAGCGCACAGTCTGGTACCTATAATCTCTATACCTGGAATTAATTAATTATTAATAATATACCCGGAGTATAGTAAGTCTAGTTAGATACCAGATATTAATTTATATTTAAAAATTGTAGTTTACATTAGCCTTAGTCAATAGCGTAATCTCATTGAACCATTCATATAGGTACAATTTGTCCTGTCAGTGCAAGGTGTCGAGAGAATGTAATGTCCTTTTAAATGTAGACGCAAGTTATGTGCATCAGGTGTTATTGCTATTTTATAAATTCAGGCGTCCATACTCATAACATGACCACCATTTTAATCAGGTATTCCTTTCCATAGCGAATGGAGTGGGGGGGTTTACTCCAGAACTCCTAGTGATCATACCTTAAAAGGTAGTAGGTAGTAGGTAAGTAGGTAAACCTACTTTATATTTTCTACTATGTACTACAAAAATCAACTTACGAGACGAACAAATACCCACCTTACTATGTGTAAATAATTGGGTAATTTTTATGCGTTTAAAACATTGATTTACAAATTTTGTTTCGTATATCAGAGGGTAAAAGAGTGACTAGATGAACACTCGAGGTTACCTCATGCCTAATCCAATCTAAGTCGAGACTTCATTCCAAATAGCTACTACGCATAGCAGAATGACTTAAGACTATGCTATACAATTATTAGATAAATCACGTCATGATCAAAGTATTGTAACCATGGTTGTGTCCGTTTTAACCGTGTCTTTTTACTTATAGGTACCTATACGAATAAATTGAATTCAGATCAAAGGTGTACGCACACGCACATCTATCTGCTATCTGCAAGTACAAATTCTCGACTGGGCGCGGTTCATCGAAAACAACAGGGAGTACCTACACGCGCCGGAATTCCTACGGACGATGGTAAATTACCAGCACTCCATCGGAATTATCGACGCGGATGGCGAATTCACCCCGGACGCCGCCAAAAAGTTAAAAGCTCTCAAGAAGAGGACTCGAGCTCGCAGGAGGGACGGGCAACTATTCTGGAGCGAACTTCATACGCAAACGTCGCGGCGACGGTATCTCCGTCCCGCTCTGCCACGCACGTAACCCCCGCAGCCCCTCTCGCTCTGCCAACTGGTAACGCCGCCGCTCAAAATATCAAAGTAACTACCAATTCGCCACGATATCCTCCCCTCATCGTCGAGCGCCTGCCCAACTGGACGCACCACTTCAAGGTGCTCCGAGACAAGCTCGGCAGGAACAGTAGTGGACGTCCATACGGACAGAGGTGGAATACAGACTCGTTCAGAAGTATCTAGCCGACCTGGAGAGAACCGAGGGCGTAGCCTGGTTCTCCTATTCCCTCCCCGCCGACAAAAGTGTGAAGGTAGCAATCAGCGGACTCCCTGCCGACACGCCGACGGGGGAGATTTCCGACGCGCTGGCGGAACTGGGCTATTGCCGGCGTACGTGCGCCCGATAAAGGCGCGCGCAGATCGTCCATCTGGCCACACTGAAAAGGACACCGGAAACTATCCCGCAAATATACTCGGTGGAGAGCATGTTGAGGATGGACGGCATCGTCACCACGCGCCCCCTCTACCACGAGGATGGGAAGCTAAGCTACCACGCGGTGGACAGGGCGAATATATTCACCCGATACCTCCAAGGGGTCTTCACCCCCTTCCCCACGGCCGCGGCCGATCACACGGATGCAGTCGCGAAGCAGGCAGAGGAGTACTTTGCCCGCAAGGGCCCCCTCTCCCCCGCCGAGGAACACACCACCCCCAAATTTTACTCTCTTGCCGGGCCAAGTCCGCCGAGCCCTGTCAAAGGTCAACCCTAAGAAGGCACCAGGACCCTACCAGACACGTCGCTGCCGAGAATCGATACGATGATGCTCGACTTTGACAAGTCCCTTCCGAAAACTGATGTCAGATCCTAACGCAGCGCCGCACATCTCGGGCACACCGCAAGGGTGTGCTGGGTCGAGTCAACCCCTGCGTCACAATCGTGACGAGTCGTGGGCTCCGTGTGGGCCGACCGACATAAATTGCCACGGAAGCAAACGTGCCCGGTGAGCACCTGCGTCAGACGGAAGCCGCCCACGAAACCGTGCGGTAAACCAGATCGACCTCACTGTGACGACCCTCTGGGCAGAGCGCAGATGGGCCTTATTTCTCGCAGTGAGACGATCCGCCCAAACCGGAGCACAGGCAGACACCGAAGTACAGTTGCCTGCAGGCGGCGATAGATCCTTCCAGGTTCGGGGGGAGTCTGACCAGTGCACTCGCCGCCTTCATGACCTTCGGTCCCAGTCAAGGATGAGCACCAAATATTTGATGTAGGGCCTCATCCTGGCCCCATCCTCTCCGATCTGCGGGAGGGACCCCTTGCTGCCGGTCTCGCGGAAGAGGAGGGCCTCGGTCTTCTCTATCCTAACCCGAAGACCCTTCCTCTCTATTAGGCTGATCACGAAGTCGATAACGAACTCGGCCAGCCGAGCCACCTCCCTGTATGTCTTACCTCCGGCATACACGAGTGTGTCATCTGCGTGACGCACCATATGGCCTGCTGCATGATCTTCACTTTTTGACATAGATCCTGCGCAGCCTGTCGTCTTTGTCGACATCTTGGGGGCGTCTCCGCCTGCTCCGGGTGTACTGCCTCCTGGCCCCGTTGCAGGCGGCTCGGAGGCCGGATATTTCGGACGTCCACCAGTAGAGCGCCGCTCTTCACACCGCAGTGTGTGCGTCGCAGAGCCGGTCAGCCGCCTCATCTACCCCTAACTACGACAGCGGCGAAAGACTTTAACGCCTCTGCCAGCTTCCGGTTAAGCTTAGTGAGCGCCCAACGCGGAAATCGGTTCTGCCCGATGACGTCGGACGAACGGAAGCTAGAGACACCTCGAACCTTATGCAGAAGTGGTCAGAAAGTGTCTCCACTTCCGGCTCCACCCTCCAACCCTCCACTCTCAGTGCGATGGCCGGCGTGGTGAAAGTAAGGTCCACCACGGAACATCCCGACCATCGCACGCTACCACCCACATCTCCACTTCCCTCCCTTTCGGATTCGTGACCGGGTTACCCCAAGCCGTGGACTTGGCATTGGGTCCCCGGCCAGGAACACCTGGAGGAGGGATAGCTGCCCTACCAGTGACCCTAGATCGTCGAAAAAATTTCCATAGCCTCTAAATTGCGGCTCGGAGAGAAGTATACCCCAACGAAGGCAACCTCTCCCCTAACCGCCGCCACGTACCCGCGGCCCCTCGCTTCGACAACTTTGGGGGGCCGGCTCTAGGCCTCGTCACGATCTCCACCAAAGCATCGCTGTCCCCCAGTATCCAGTGTGGATTGTTCGAGGGTGCAGTGTATGGTTCTCCAAAATTGATGGCCCCTTAGGCCTTCAGAAGAACTGAAGCGTAGGTCGCCTCTTGTCTTCTACCTCAGACCGCAACTTCAGGAGCGCGGGAGCGAAAGCTTCGGCTTCGCCACCTCCTTTTTAGCCGGCGGCGCAGAAGCAGCCGTTTGTCCCTGCTTTTGCGTCTGCGGCGCTGATGCCGCCGGTTTCTTGGGCGCCTTTCGCCGGGCGCGCAGCCCTGCTTTCTTACGAGATACACAAAGGTTGGCCTCCATGGCCACCCTGATATCCTCGGCCCCACATCGCTCCACATCCTCCAGTACAACGGGCGCCTCCACCGTGTACTCATCCCACACCTTTTCCTTGAGGAACGCCCTCTTCGCAAGCGCCGCCTCGAATTCTTCATCGCGGGATATCTCCACCTGCTCTGTAAGTATCTCCACCTGCTCTGTAAGGCGGCCCCTGGAACTATTCAATGTCGGAGCCTTCCCGAGCTTCGCCACATTGCGCGACCTCCCGACTACCTCCACCTCCGACTCCAAATCTCCCGATTGCACCGCGAACATCCTCTTCCGACTGATGTCAGATTCGGACAAAGACGCTAAGGAAGAGAAAAACTCCTCCATGGACGGAAGTCTCCTCCCACTATCTCCGGTACTTCCGGATATCACTCCCGCGGGAACACCGCGGCGTTCACAAAATACTTCAATAACAGTTTACCGAAGCTTACTGTAGATTGAAGCATTTTGTAAAGAAACCCCGAAGCTACCAGGAGTGGATGACCCCAACAAATGACAAAGCCTTAAAAGGCACCATCACGAACCCCGAAAAGACCCACCCTAACAAGTCGCCTATGCAGTAACACTCCGTGACCAAACGGTCAAAACCGAAAACGTACCTATATGAACGACTTGTTATTTTCCCTATAACAATTTCAGAATTACAAAATGCGAAATTACTTTGCAACCCGAAGTCGCTTCCAAACGAAACGCACACAAAGTGTGGAAACCTTCAGGTAGACAAAGGTATAATACTTATAAGGGCGGCATGAAATATAAGTTATGCCGCTAGATTGAGATCCAACAGTGTGGGTATAATATGAGGCAGGTGAAGTGTGGGCCGGCAGGGGCGTGTGTTGTGTCACGGTGTCGTGCTATTGTGTGACGCCGATGTGTACGTATTGCGGCGTGACAGCGTGCAGCGTGCAACGGGACGACATGATCGATGTTTTCAATGTGCGTATGGGAACTGACGCTGTCCCGTTAGGTGCATTTACACTTATTTAGTAATCTTACGGCCGGTTTCACAGGTTCATATTAAACTTCTATTTATTTGATCGGCCAGATGCTGTTCACATTCCAGCGCATGCTACACCATCTTGTGAACATAAATATAAATGGGGCACCCATTTATATTTATGTATACATTCTAGTTCAACGTCGTTTTTACACACGACAGAAAACTCTCGGGCACACGGTGCTTAAATCAGGTCGTCAATAGCTAGGAACGCTACTCCTATTGACTACAAAAGACAGTTAAAAGAAAATATAGGAATTGTGCGTTTTTCGAAGCGTCTCACTCAAACTACAGTTCGCACGTCCCTCCTGCTCGTACGTGGATTATATGTATCAACTAGTGGGCATTGTCCTCCTCGGACTGCATGTGACAGCTCATTCACAATGGTTGGGGCCGGGCAAAAACACGCGCACAATGGGCAAGAGTTGTACAAACAGTTCCCGAAAGCATTGTCGCTCGCTCGGTGAGGCTAGCGTATTTGGATGCTATCGATGTGCGATAGTCAATACGTCTGGATGTGCGTGCTCAAATATCCTAACCACCTCACATTAAGCTCACAACTTGGTACTAAATTGTTATGGACGGTAAATGATGACTAATGAGTATGAATGATAAAATTTAATGAAGGATAAAACTACAAGTATATAGCAATCAGAAGTATACAAAGTCAAAGTGTGCGGTTAGCTTAAGGTGTTGGAAGCGAGTGTGTCCCGCGCGTCGATCTGAACGACACGGCATACGTGAGAATTGCACGATTCTTTTGTTTGCCACTATAAGGAGCTGGTCGAAGTTAAAATATGTGCTATTAATTATTATTATCGTGCTGAGTTCGCCACAATCCAAACACAGGTTTTATAATATTTGTTACAGTAGTAATATTGTTATTTGTTAAAAGTCGTTTTGAACGATCGGCGCTTAAAGTTGCGGCCTACAACAGAGATGGTAAGCATTTCCTCTGAACGCATTTTTAACACTTTGCACCAACATTTGCGAACGAAAAACCTTTGCGCGCGATGGTTGTCGCTTTTGTTCATTGTTAACCAAAATCAACATCGACTGGACGATTCATCGGATTGTTCGAGCGTGATACTAACGAGCTTTTACGGCGTTATGTGACAGAAGATGAAACATAGATACATCATTATACTCCTGACACTAAAGAACAATCTAAGCAGTGGACTGAGAGCGGAAAACCTTCGCCGAAAAAGCAAAAACGATTCTATCGACCGGCAAAGGTGATGGCGACTGTTTTTGGATTATTTGAAAAGAGGAAGAACAATAAATGGTGAGTGTTATGCAAGCACAAAAATTTTGTGGTAAAAGGAGACTAAGTTGAAAAATATTTTTTTAAAATAAATTATTAGTTTTTCTTTGTCGTTTCGGATACTTATCAATCGCCTCTCGTAAGTATTTACAGCTCTTTCCTGTTAATGTTATAAGTGCTTAAATCAACAGTATAGGTTACGCAAACAAACCGTCTAACAAAATTGTCTGTAAATTTTGGTGGGGGGTTAGGGTACTACTACATGTGAATAAATTACACATTTACAAAAGATTTTGTGCTGCTACAAATGCACTTATACAAGAAAATTCACTTACTTTGTATACTGTATACTAATAAGATTCACACTGGAATAACTGCGTAATTACACGTAATAGTACACTAAAGAGCAAAGAGATGAAACGTAAGAAATATCGACATATTCCAGACTTGTTTTTTCATCTTATTTATTAGGACAACAAACAGCTACGACATATAATACTTATGTTATATCAATAAACATGATTATTAAGAAGAAGTTACAATTTTGCGCCAACGACATTATCCACGAATTAAAACATATGGAAGTACATTTTGATTTTAATTCTTTTTTGCTCTAATGTTAGAGTGATGATTTCGAACTTATCTATTTGTAGGTATGATATTGGAAATCTGCTTAAATATTGAATCGATTGGACAGGCGTTATGTAAAGTGCATCATCACTGTCCACTGTCGGGAGACTAACTGTCACACGGGAGAGTGACGCAAGTGACACGCGAGGTACACACATACATACAAAAATATGTTTGCTAATATATTTTTTGCATGTATATGTGTACTTATTTATCTAGCCGAACCCTTATGCTTCCTGCAACCTAAATGCGGAACGAAACTAGTTCTTTGTCTACTATTTTGACAAAATCTGTTACTCTGTAAAAAAATATAAGAAAACTAAAAGCATGCTTTTATTGCACACCGTACGAATTATATAGGCCATCCGCGACCATGGTTGTTGTACAACTTCTGAATAGTCGGGCTAGTTAAATAATTAGATAAACCGTGATAATAAAAATAGTGTTGTGTGGTTACGGCCTAAGAATTCTCCCACCCTCAACACAAGCCCTGGGTGACGTAAGAGTTGTCAAAGGCCACAAGTCTCTTAACAACTAAGAGGCTTCAGCGAGCGGGTTGTTTGGGGTCCCGCCCGTTTCATACTCACAGTGAAATAGACGAGTGCACTGCACGGCTCTCGCGCCCGGTGATGGCGGTACCATCAATCGGATCGGCAACAGGCAGCAGCGGCGGCGGTCCAAAATCTAATCAGCGATTACCAATACGCCTGCTCAGCGTAGAAATTATGAGCATTAACCTCAAATAGACGTCAGTAATAGAATTCGGCCCCTAGTTCCCGGTAGTTCCACTAGTCCTGGCCACGGAGGCGGCCATGATAACGATGGCACAAGGGACACTAAGAATCTCCGGGCTACGGATTGATATAACCGATATGACCTGGCTACGTATAACGGACGAATATCAGACTAGATAGACTCAGACTAGACTCTACTAGACTCAGCTCAGCTAGACAACCACTTGTTTGAGCTGGAGGTGGAACTGGAAAAAATGTTCTAGGGCTATGTGAAGTCTGAAGACAAAGCGAGGACACCATCGGGTCACCTATGGCACTTCAGGGAAGGCGAAATTTCCATCACAAGGCGGCGTGGGATCCTTTGTGCATAAGTCCCTCATAGGCAACATCGTCGAAATGTCTAGTGTGTTGGGTAGGGTGGCATATCTCATACTTAAACTCAGTAAGAGGTATAACCTTAAAGTGACTCTCAAAGGCCCTACATAACACCTGTACGGCCCACTTCAATGTTGTTATGGGGGTCTTTAATGCCAAGGCACAAGTACGAACTGGTGTCGAATCGAGTCTGGGACCACATGGAGTCGGAAGTCGAGATCGAAGGGGGCAAATTTCGGTAAACTTCTTCGAGAAGGAGGACCTCTTCTCAATGAGTTCCTTTTTTAAGGATCAGTCCTATAGGAAGTGGACATGGCAGAGCCCCGATACTGTGACATTGACTTTATTATGGCTGACCGAAAATATATGTTTAGGGATATCTCCGTGATCAACAGGTTTAAAATCGGAAGTGATCACCGATTGGTTAGAGGCTCCCTGAAT
>JAFELO010000006.1:7885-26584 GCA_017140195.1 Eumaeus atala | reverse complement strand
AAAACCGGTTTGATGCCCTAGATATGTCGGAAACTACAATGGAAATTGACGAGGCCATGAGTGGCGTGATTGATTGCGTGCTGGGCGTGGGTGAAGGATATTGTAGGAGTAAGTATACGAGCAGGAGAGCTAAACTCTCAGACGAGACGTCTGCAGATGTTAAGCTTCTTTCAAAGCGAATCCGCAAACTAATACGCCGAGGCCTCAAATATGCAACGGGTTACCGAAGCGATTGAGCAGAATAGAGGGTCAAAGGTTTTTGTGGGGAAGCTTAGAAGAAGTCGTCTGACAAAGGTTTGGACTGATTCTGGTATGTGTAGTATGAAGATTGGCTTATGTTAGGATTTGTTACTCATGGGGTGTGAGTTTTCGATCGCCCATTAGGTGGCAAAAATCTGAGAGATGGAAAGAAAAAAAAGAAAGGGTATAAGGCATATACACAACTTCTATCCAATGTGTGAGCAAGAGTCGGGTGTGGCAGTTAAATGTGTTCGCAATGCAGAAATATCAAGATATCTTCTTGAAGGTACCGACGGGATGGAAAAATAATTCTTTTTACACTCAAGCTCGGCCTCCTACAGGCAAGTGGCAAGTTTAAAATGATTCAATAAGAGAACAAATTAAAACTCCATTTATGAAACAATCTGATAGGTTTGTGTTAATATTATCATTTTATTTTATCATTAAATGATAAAACGAAGTCCAATAAAAGTTTTCCAAAAAAATTTAATTGAATTGTACCGGCATTATATACTCTCATGAGTGCACAAAGGATATTTATTTTGTTACGTTATGTTTCATTCCCTCTATGCCTGTGTATATTTTGAGTGATAAAACTTACACAGGGCACATAGCATTGTGTAAGAACAGATTATCGTAAAGAACATTACGTATTTGATACTTATTGTGAAGCGCACGCGTCTTTTTTTTCAGACTGAAGGTACATAAAAAATCGTCTTATTTTATTTTTCACCCTTTGAATTCGACCACTTAAATATGAAACAATTAAATCAAGTGCAATACCTCTAATTTCGTAGTGATGTAGCTTCCCAATGTTTCAACTATTTGACATATTCTCTGAATTTTTCATAGGTATTATATTGTCTTTCTGCATACAGTTCTGCTGTTGCACAGTCATTAAACACCAATTTATTACTAACTAAGAACGTTTTAGATGTAAATATTGATTTAAATATAAAAAAGACTGATGAGAAAATAGATTATACATGTCTTTTAAACTTAAAGTACTGGGTAAAATTGGTAAGCTTTTAGTTAGTGTATCTCTCATATTGTTCAAACGTCCTAAAGTTACTGATACATGGGTAATTTTGTGTTTAGTCCACTGTCTACAATCTAATTTATTAATTATATTTTTTCTAACTGGAATTACATTTGTAAAAGTGTTGTCAATACGAGTAGCACTAGTTGATATAACCCTAATAGGCGACATAAACACATTATCAAGATTGTGTGCCTTAAAGAGATTTAATAACTTAACACTAATTAAACTCTGTCCTAAAATACTTATATTGAAGTCTCCGGCCGCAATCAACTTTTTATTTGACTTGAACAACTTAAATAGAACCACTTCCATTATATTTTGAAATATATCATAACTACTTAATGGAGGTCTATATAAACTGTAACTAAAATGAATTGCACTAATTCTAAGGCTGCTAACTCTATTGTCCGAGCAACAGATAAGTTCTCAATGACTTTACGTTCTTTAAATTTGAAATGCTTGTCTAATATTATCAACGAACCTCCATGTACAGAATTGACTCTGGTGAACGTTTGTTCAACATGTTCGGTTATATACAATATACTAATATTACAACTATTTAAAAATAACTCAACTTCCATCTCTTTCTTCTTGGGCATGGAATGTTCTGATGTACCAAGTTAATATATTTAGCACTATTTTTACACTTTGATTCTGTGTACTTGTTACAATTTATAGACTTTAATAATGAGGGGCTAGAGGAGACCTCTATTGTCTTACTACTAAGTTTAAATGTAAATAGTTAATATTTGGAACATATTCCAACTCCTTATTATCAATAAATTGTCCAATAGGGACGGGTTGTTTGGTCAAATTTTTGGATGTAATATCAAAATAATATGATAGGGAAAAAGCTACCTGTCGTTTGTAAAATTAACATAGATGAAATCTATTTTTGTTTAAATTATGACAAGTACTGACCAGCTTTTTAGAGTCCAACAAGTGGAATTTCTTATAATATGTACATACATTATGTAATGTTATATTTAAAGTATACCTAATAGTATTTTCCAAATGTGGCAACCATTCAGAATGTAGGAAAGTGAACAAAACATTTTAAATGTTGAGATTCGTTTATTTCCCCTCTGTTATTTACAAATATTACCTAATTTGTGTTTTCATCAAAATTATTTATAGTTTTACTTATATAGAAAACATTATTAATAAGATGTGAGTTTGGTAAACAATTACTTAATACTATTTGACTGCATATTTGTGAATTTAAATAAGGTTCCAAGCTGAGTCCACATTTTGTGTGTTTTTTATGATACATTGGAACGAATGCTGAAGCCAGTATAGTTTTTACATGTTAACGGATTAGTAGAGGAAATAGGTGAACAGGTACTGTGTGTTGAGTGCCGTTTGGAATCTAAACATTCACTATCACATACAGATTTTTTTTCCAAAGTCATCTATTACTAATTGATACTTTTTTTATAGTTTACTGAGAACTTTCAGATTCTAAAGTGTATTTAGAGAAATCTGTAATATGGCAACATGTTCCTCCAAGAGTTTTATATCTGTTTCTTATAGTTGTTCTTTATTTTCTAATATCTGTATAGGATACCTGAAGTTTGTCTAATGATTAAAGTCGCTTTCTTTTTGGTTGTAAGTTATTCTGGGATATTTTGTGTTTCTTAATTAATTTTTGAGTTTTTCTACTATTTCAGTTTAATTTAAAATATTTTTAAACTTATTATTGCCTAAATTCAACAAGTTCAACAAACAGACTGTGTTTGCAAGGATTTTGCAGAGTGAATACCCGTTTCTATGCTTAGAATTTTGTTTGTGCGCTTCACAAAGTTCTTTTTCTGAAGTATTTATGTTTTGAAGGTTGACTCATACTCCATAGATAAGTTGTTAAACTTGTCATCGCACTTAACTAATGGTTGCAACCTGTCGATTCCGATTTTAGCTTATCATTACTTTTCGATATGTTTAAATGTTCGTTTTTGTTGTCTCGTCTTTCTTTGCTTAATTGATGACATAGATCATATTTACTTTTTAATTCTTGTAAGGCCAGTTCGGGTTTGGTTTGTTCATGGCGATATAAATCTCTACGAGTCATCATTTTACAAAACGAATGAAATAAATTTGCAAGTAATTGAATTTAATAATATAGAAATGACAGATCAAGTTTTAAGTAACTTGTGTTTTTTGTAAAAATACTTCGTTGTATAAAGGCAACGTGTAATTATAAACACCAAACCCACAAATGAAGTGCTAATTAGTTATTTTAGGATAAAACAACAGTTAATGGTTAACAGGCCCACCAATAATGTCCGCGTGAGTTGCCACAATCGAAAAAAAAAGTGAAATGTGTACGTGTAAAAAAAATAAATTGTATGGTTTCAGACACTTTATTTGTCATTATAATATTCGGAAGCAATTGTTAGAATGTTTAGTTCGGGATATACGCCCTAGATGGCGCTTTATCACGCAAACGAACCATTGTTTCGTTCATATTTGACTAAAAATTTTTTGCACAATATGTGTGCAAAAAATATAATATTTTTTATTTATTTTATTTACATTACTTACATTAAACAACATACAAATAACATTATCAAAATCTTATTCTATCACGTGGTATAGTATATATAATAATAAATCCCTGGAGATATTGCGTACAGGCTTGTTTTACTGATCATACCCAACCCTTGAAGAGGACCAGAGCCGAGGCTGCAAACCAACAACAACATTGTGAAATTACTTTTAAATTCAATGTGAGGTAATTTCATTATTTAATATTTGACGTATTAATGGAAACGTATAAGCAATTCATAACTATAAGCGCATATGCGGGTATATCTAAAAAATCACTAACTTTAAATAAAGGGAATTAACTAACTTTAAATAAGGATAACAATCATTTAACTTATTAAAGTGCAACATTTGAAATATGCTTTTGGGTTGCGGTGTAAGTTGTGGCTATTAAAAATAAAAACCATCCGCCAAAAAACGTCTACAGCTGGCTAACGCAAAGACAATAAAAAACATAATTTCGTGAAGAAGTTTAATAATTGTTGTAGTAAAATGATGTTATCATAGTGAAGACAAGTAAATAAAATTCCCAGTCCTGACTTCTTGTTAAAGAGTACTTTCTTTCATTCGCCTCTCGAGCGGTGCATCAGTAGTTATTTTAATGTAACAGCTAAAGTAACTTCAATTAATAATAAAAATAAAATTTATAATGCCAGTTTTCAAAGAACCTACTATTAAAAACGAATGTATTTTAATTTTGTCGACCTACCTTTTAGTGATAAGACATTAAACAACAAGTCGTAATCTCATACGAAGAAAAGGTATCAATCAACCTGTCAACTGTCAAAGACTTTTAGTCTACACGATTATATTTATAATGTTGTAAAAGTTATTCATATAAACTGAGATATTAATTTATATAACCTTAATCTCTTAGATGAATCTTACAAGAAGAGTTATATCTCCGCTCTCTACTGGAATAAGGACACAAGGTGTTTCATATAGAGGTATGTAAAAGCAATTTTTATTAAATAAATCATTTTACTCGATTATACTGAATTCCTAGTGTACTCTCAGAACACCTAGGCAGTATGAATCTCGGTTTTCTGGAGTCCTATTTTACTCTAAGGAAATATACCCCGATTTGGGTATATAGAAGTATTACTTTAATTAAACTGGTGTACTCTGAGCATGAACTTCTTTTTATACTACTTTATTATATATATATTAAATTTTTTGCCCCCAAAAAAGCATTTCTGACTTTCGATAACTTCCGACGCCTGTAAATATGATTATGCAAATGCGTTGCCCTCCTTCCTCCTCCCCTACAATAGGCTACTCACAACACGCGATATCTGCCACTTTACGCCATTATCATATGAGCGAGAGGTACCTCGCCGGTCTTGCTGGCCCAGTTCCACTGCAATATAGCGTGCCACTACCTCGATATTCTATGGCTAGTCGGACGGCTGATGGCTCATAATGCAATATGAGATGTGTGAATGACAAGACTTCCTGAGCTGTCAGTTTAGCTACATAACAAACAATGAAAATTTATACAAGCTATTTAAAAATTAGAAACAAAATCTCAACTAAAATTAGTTTAACATAAATATAAAATTTGGTGCATAGATACAGGATATAAATCTTTGGAGAAGTGTTGAAGTGAAATTGATTCTACAGTGGAACCATCCACTGACTAATCACAAGGTCACATTAATTTATTTATACACATTTAATATATATTATTATAAAACAAAGTCCCTAGAAACTGTCTGTCTGTATGTGATCAATGTTCTCAAAATCTATGTGATTTTCAACTATTGACAAAGGTAGGGAAAGTTTGCTGTACAATATATTAGGATTTAATCACAGGTGGAGTTGGGGCAGGTCGCTAGTATAGGGTAGAGGACAATAGCACAGACTAGCTAATTTATATCTCCCATAAACAATGTCTTATGCCCAGTTCTATCGTGTAACCTTATACATGTTATTGTAAGAATTCAACTAAACTTCAACAATTGACAAAGTTTGGAAAATATTTAAGTGAACAAGCCTGCGATATCACTAAACAGATAGATATATCTAGAAACAAAACTGTAATATTAGGAGTAAAGGAGGGCAATCCATCTGTGTATGTCTGGTTGTGTAGACGTTTACAGGTATTGGTACTCACCAACAGGTCCCCATTTTTTTGTTTAGGTCGGATGATTGGTTTAAGCCTTGTCGTGGCGGTGGGGCTCAGTAGCCTGGGGTGGTTCGAGCCACCTTGGACGAAGCCAATTGAACCGCGGAGGCGGCGGCTCTTAGTACCCCTCCTATAAGAAGAGGGGACTCAAGAGCAGGAGGAGGCACCGCTCTTTGTACCCTCTTATAAGAAGAGGGGACAAAAGAGCAAAAAGTGGCGGCGCTTTTGCGCAAGGGGCGAGGACGGGAACCTCACACCATTGCACTGTCCCAAAGCCGATGGGATTGTCATATGGTGCGGGACAACCCCATCTGTGGGGGTGGCATCGGTCATTTCGGGGGACTTGCCGTCGAGGTGCCCTGACGATTTGCAGTTCCAGGGCACCTCTCCAAAGGCGGCACTGGTGGCACTGGTGGTGGCTTTTGTGGGTTTTCGGCACTATAAAATGTGCCGCGAGCCCCACACACCACGAGGCCCCGCCCAGAGCCATTAAAGGCGCGTAAATGCGTTTCTCCGCGACAAAAAAAAGGATGTTTGGATTGCCCCACCATGGTTCAAGCCTTGTCGTGGTGGTGGAGCTTAGCAGAAGGCCGTATCGCTCTCGGTACCCCTATTATAAGAAGAGGGGACCAAAGAGCAACAGAAGGACGCGCTTTTGCGCACGGGGCAAGGGGTGTGGATGGGAACCTCAACCCATTGCACTGCCCCAAGTTCGGTAGGGTTGTCCTGTGCTGCCGGACAACCCAACCCATGTGGAGAAGGACTCGGTCCCTTCGGGTGTTGACTAGCCGTCGAGATGCCCTGATGATTTGTTTTTCCGTGGCACCTCACCAAAGATGGCACTCGCGGTGGTTTGTGGGATTTTAGCACTATCATGTGCCGCGATTCCCACACACAACTGGACCCCCAGGGCCAGTAAAGGCGCGTAAATGCGTTTCCCCGCATAAACAAAAAAAAAAGGTAATTGGATTGACCGATAAAAACCGAACATTCGGCCTGGGTCTCAGTTTCTGCCGAAACCGAAAATTACGTGTTTATACTTTAAATTTAATATTAACAAAGACTAGGTACACTAGGTTTCATTGTTTAACATTTTCATTGTTTAAATTACTAATTTTAAGAGTATTTCATTAGGTCTAGTAAGAGGACCTATATTGCAGCGGCATTGAGATCGGCACGACCTGGGAGGTACCTCTTACTCACATGATACCGCCGTCAAGTCTTCACTAAGGAACTTTAGTAGATAGAGGGGGGACAAACGAGGATTCGAAGCCCTTTTACGAGTACCGACGCCCATGAACACAAGCATTATTACTATGGCGAGGTGGTGCATTCCTTTTCACCCCCCAAAGAGCTTGCATAACAAAAAACAATGGCAAACCGCACGAAATGCGACACCGGAGATGTTACTTTACGCCTGTATCGTGTGATCGAGAGATACCTCCTTAGTCGTGCCAACCCAATTCCGCTGCAATGCAGCGTGTAGGTAGCTATGTAAGGATTGAACAATATCAACTTGTATTGAAACTGAATATTAAGTCTTAAACGTAAATTGAAATAGTTTAAAATCTTAACATAACTAAGTTAGTCTTGAAGGTACAATAATTAAGTTTTCTATGTGTAGCCTGTAGGTACCAACTAAATATATCTTTTCAAGCTTCTACGTTTCCGAGTCCTGTAACCTATTAATTTCTTATATCTATTTATTTTTATAACAATTATAAAATTTTTAGAAATGTCGAACGGCTCAGCTGGTGACGTGGCGGTTAGGCCGCGTGTTACGCCAGAAATCGCGGTGTCGAATCCCGCCTGGTTCTTGGATCTTTATAGTTATACGTATTTCTGTAATAATAATCTTAAATAAATAAACTTTCATAAATTTATAAAAAATATTAAATATATTTCCGTTGTCTAGTACCTGTAACACAAGTCCTACCGGTACTTAGCACAGGGCTAGGTTAACGTGGTGTGATAAGTCCACAGATATTATTACTATATTATTATTAAATATAAGTCAACTAAACGAGGCCTTTCTACACTGTTATTCAAAATAATTCCGAACCTGTGTTGTATTGAAATTATTTAGAAGGGTTGAAAAGCGACGTCTGAAAACGCCATTGTGCATTTCCTGCGAAAGGTCTAATCTCCAAACAATATAATAATATTCGCCACTTTGTTGCACATTCTCTTAAAAAGCATCATTCAAAGGTTCATTTTACCATGCCCTGAGGAATTTATAATTGTTAAGGGCTGTAGTGATTTGTCGTATGGAAAATATATTCGAGTAATATTTAATATTATAAAGTCAAAAGACAAATTAAATCTATCCTCATTGCAACAGCAGAACAGAGGTAATGTATAGCACTGCAAGATTAGGCCGGCACTACTGCGGAGGCACCTTTCGCTGCCATGATCCCGCCGCAAAGTAACAGCGTTCCGTGCGGTTTGCGAGTTTCCGGTGGTCTATTTTAAAAGAGGTCTCCTACGTCAGTTCCGTACAATGGTTGCCAGACGTATTCGGCTGCAATGCAGCGATGGCATGTCTCTTACAACTGTTAATCGACGTTGTAACTTGTACATTTAAACGTAATTGAAGATTCTTTTTCTTTTCTTTCTTTTTATAGTGTATGGGGACGGGACGTGACAGCAGAACAATCGGAGCCCTTCATAAGCTACTGACGCCCAAAACCATCAGCATAATGGATATGCCTATGCGTTGCCCTCCTTTACACCTCCCCCAATGGGCCACCATTATGAGCAGGTAATATAAATACAGACATTGTATAGTAATAATTCATTAAATAAGATTCACAAAGTTATGATTGCAATTGTATTTATTTATACAATACTTAGTCATTAACTAATGCTAAATCTACGTTTATAACTAAACCTACGTTTATAACTAAACCCACGTTTATACGCCAATAAATGGAGCTATGTTATTACACTCATCCCATATTTGCTGCCCCGCGGTTTAATCTGAGTAAAATCTAAAATATTTTCATTTCAATTTTATTTTTCACAAATTGTACCATACTGTTATTTAGATCATATCAAATTTCTTCGCATTCGGCTCTCGCATGAGAGTGTAACAGGGATACGGACTTTCGCATTACATCTTTGATCACGCCTGCATATCTAGAGTCTCCCTAACCCACTTGTAGTCCCGGATACGTCTGCCCGTGTCCCGTGGGCTTCTCTTGCTGTCTTCAAGTAGAGTCGTATCTACAGTAGGGCTGACCATGTACGCGCTCAGCCAAACGCTCGTTAGCTTCCTTTAGCTCATTCTTCAGAAACGCCATCTGTATAGCAAGTTTCACTTCTCTAATCTTCCTCCGATCTCTACTCCGCTTGGCCGCCATGTTGTTCCTCTGCCTCTGTCGCCGATAATCATCGTCTGCCGTTTGCTCAGAATGTATCTGTCTTCTCATCCTTTGGTTGCTATTGATCAATGATCCCCCATTGCTCTGTGCCATGGCTTGTAATGCGATTCTCTCGAACTCCTGATATTCGGGGTCTTCGGTGACGAACGCAGTGTCTAGACCGGTGATGAAGCTCGACGGTGATGTATCGCGTGATGGTGACGAATGCATTCTGTATTCCCTTCTCGTATCTTCACAAACCGTTCGTAGGTATGTCACTGGGGTCACGCTATCGGAACGTAACTTGGTTTTGCTTAAGTCCAAAGGTTGGTCAGCGTAGGGCTACCACAGCGACATTTTGGTGAATAATGTAGGCAAGTAATGTGGTAAAATTAAGATTATTAGGAGCAAGTTGTTTACACGGCAATGTAAACGTCAATGAGGCTCTAGTGTAGTGTCCTGTACTGTCCCAGCGGACGGGGATGCATCCCTCCCCACGGCGTAAGGGGCGGGGCTTACGGAAAGGGTGAATCTGGCTAGCGATCCCATGTAACGGGGATTTGTGGCGGTCAGGTAGCGCTATGTTTGTACAAGTGATGACTGCTTATAATAAATCTTCTTTTTTCTACAAAAGCTTTGTTGATCTTGACGCTTAGTTAGATGTACAATCTGCATCACGAATTTTAGATGCCGTGGAAGTATAGGAATAATTATATGATGATATATCTTCTTATTTTTTTCAATATTGATGTCTTAAGTTTACGCGAATGTTAAACATTACAACAAAACTACTTTTACGGATTTTAGCGCGGTTTGTTAAATTATTTATGTAGCCCGACGTTTCAGAAGCTTTAAAGCAACCATGGTCTAATGGTAAAATTGGCTATATTCTCAAGCGAGCTTCAATAAAAACGTATTTTAAGCCGCCAACGAAGATTAGTCAGTTCATACCATCAGTGAAATGCCATATCCCTCTGCAAGATGCAGGAGTGTACAAGCTTGTGACTGTGGACTCTCCTGTATAGGGCAAACTAAAAGATCTATAAAAACTCGCGTTAAAGTACATATAGCCGATATGAAACACCGACGTGTTACAAAATCTGCTGTCTGTGAGCATGCTGAGTGAGCTCCATGAGGCTATTGTAATTAAAAGACATCCAAATTTCAATAGAGAAGATGGCTGGGTTCTTCCCTCTGCCTGGGATCCAGTGGTGAACATAATCAAATCAAAAAGTAAACATAACACCTCAAGACAGCAGGATATAGTAAGTACTGTTTGCTTTAATCGGAACAACTAAAATTATAATTCTTCGGGTACTTTTAAAAACTTGGTATATCGGGACTTCTGTCATCTCAGTCAACCCGTGACCATGGTTCCTGTAGAGCTTCTGAAACGTCGAGATACATAAATAATTTAATAAAGCGCGTTAAAATCCGTAAAAGTAGTTTTATTATAATGACTAGCATTCGCGTAAACTTAAGACATCAATTGACAAGATTTACAATTTTTACCCTAACTTTCCATATCTTGTTTCATATTTTTCCACCAATACAATGTTTTTAGCCTGTCTTACATGCGGGACATACCCGGGTGACCAACTTGTAAAGAATCGTGGTTTTCTACTAAAATATATATATTTTTTTATTTCATGATGCGAGGAACTTTGCAAGAAATTGGGAATAATATATTTATGAAATAAGAATACAAGAATATTATAGATTTTTGTAAAAGAGAGTTTGTTGAAAGGATCCCTAAGGTCGGAAATAGCGAACTCTTTTTCATCTTCTTACCACGTCAATATCGTGTCTCTATATTCTCTTAACATATTGAATATATCTTTATAAGTGATTTCGTCGTAATGATGAACGCGTAAATACAGATGTGTGAATATATGTTTGTTGTTCATAGTGTTCTGAAACGTATTTAGCTCTCGTTGTGTCGTTCATATGTCTGGTGAGTTCTCACTAAATTTAGACAAGTCTAAGATTTCAGAGCAATAAGGGATAGAATCGTCAAGGTCGATCGCGGACGGGTAGGGGATCAGCTCACATTTGGCTTTAAGTAGTGACTCTTTTAAATTATGATCACGGCTTCTAGCCGATTTGTAGCGCAAATTTACCCCACCTGTCAGAGGGTGGGGGAGGAGGCCGGCCTCCTCTGACAAGCCAAACCGAAAGACGAGCTCAATTATCCTTATACACGTCCCGTAACATTAAACGTCATCGTGCGCGCGCCGTCCCACTAGCGTGGGGAGGGGGGCCGCTTCCCCCTTTTCGATCCCAAAAATAATCACGATAGGGTAATGTCCACAAAAATTCCGGTTTGCATCTTCCCATCTGCGGGAAAGGATGGGGGTCTGTGTCCCCTATCGTCTACCTAAAACTAGAAGACAAAAAAGTCTTCCGTAATCAGTCGAACTGTTAAGGCGGGACAAGTGCCGCCAATCAGTAGTAGGTCCCTCCGAAAAAAAAAATAGTGACTCTTTTTGTTCTTCGATTACGGTATCATAAGATAAACTAGGTTGTTGGCTTATCTTTAAATATTTTTCATAGAACACAGATGTAGAAGAAGTATCATTATCGATAGCTAAGACTGGGTTACGTGATAAAGAATCGGCATAACAAATCGTTACAATTGTTTTTTTTTTTTTGTTTCTTATGGACTTTAATTATTCGAGCTTTAAACGCCATCTAACTAATATTGAATAGCCACTGAAGAGGCTTGTGATCTGTCACGACCTTAAATTTTCTTCCGTATAAATACGGTCTAAAGGGTTTTGTACCAAATACTACCGCGAGACATTTTTTTTCAGACGTAGATTAGTTGCCTTCAGATTTGTTTAGGGTGCGCGATGGGAATGCAATAGGAAAGTCTATGTTTATTCCACCTTCTGATAAAATCACCGAGATGGCATAATTTGAAGCATCTGTAGTTAAGATGAATGGTTTTATGAAATCGAATCTGTAGTTGAGATTTTGTTTTTCAATAAATCGAAAGCTTCTTGTTGTTGTGAGAGCCAGGAGAAGTTCGTATCCTTTCCTTATAGGCTTGTTAATGGTTTAGTTATATGAGAGCAGTTGTCTATTAGCCGTCTATAGTAGCCTACGAGGCCTAGGAAGGAATTAAGTCCTTCCGATATTAATATCGCGAGGGTCTTTTGGTACCGGGAACTTCTGGACGCATTCGATATTATTTGAGTCAGGTTCACAACTTGGTCTGTAATAACATGACCTAGATACTGTAATTCTCTGCGTAAGGATCCCCTTTTATCGGGTTGAATTTTTAAATTATGTTCGCGTAACTTGACGAATACTGATCTTAGATTCTCTATATGTCTTTGTAAGTCATGAGAGAAGATGATCACGTCATCCAGGTATATGAAGCAATGGAAACCTTGGAGACCAGTGAAAGCTACGTTCATTAGCCTTTGAAATGTAGATGGTGCGTTTCTCAGTCCAAAAGGCATCCTATAAAATTGGTAGTGTCCTGGTAGACCAGAAACACTTGCAACACTGAAAGCAGTATTTCTGCGTCAGCTTCCTTCATTCTGACATTATGAATAGATGATGCCGAATCAAGTGTTGAGAAATAAATTTATTATGTCCGAGCTGATCAAGAATGTCTGTGATGTTGGGGATAGGATAAGCATCGTTTATAGTTATTTCGTTAAGCTTCCGGTAGTCTATTACAATGCGCTACTTCCAGTCTATTACAACGCTTTGCAGATGCGGCTGCTGACCAAGGTGAAATAGAGGGTTTTATAATACTCTGANNNAGGGGGGTGTGAGAAGACCACGTCGCTCGCTAGCAATGGGCTGTTAAGCCGAAATAGAAGATAGTGGTGATTTGATTACAAATGATTTATAGTAACTATTATCAATGGGTCTGTGAGCCAAAATAGAAGATAATAGTGACTGCGGTTCTGAAGGGACGCGAAGTGTATTATTAGTGCCGGAATATTGGGATCCTCGTTGGCACTGATACGTGGACCCAGGGATTAGTTTAAATGATCATTATTTTCGTGTTGATCTTGCGTGTACAATGTTTCAGGTGTGGACACTATATGGTTTTTCTCATAAGAAATTGAAACATAATAACTATTATTATTATTATTAAATCTAGAATTATTGTATGTTCGTTTCCTACATAGGGATATGTCGTGCCCTGTTGCAATACCTACAGAACTCTGTGACTGTTTCTATAAGCTGACTGCTGACTTATGATATTCGCGTGTACGCGTGTGAACGAAGCGTCTTGCAACTTGATGACGGTCGAATTCAGAATGCCTTGTTAGATTACACTTTTACATATTCTAAATTGATTGTGAAATTGTGTCCACAGCTAAATCTTCAGTCATGGCTATGCGACTTGCTAATTCTTTTTTAACGAGTCGGAATTACGTATTTCGGATTGTATACTTGTAAGATACGTTTCGACCCGTAATGCGAAGTGGGCCAATGTTTTGTTTGGTTGTTGGTGGCATGACATCCAGGAGCAGGTGATTGTAATGTTTTCTCTCCCCAAAACTCTGTTTAAGAAAGTACTTTAGGTTGTCAAAGTTGTAAAAAACTTTATTAGAGCATGCGATTTGGGTTTTTCCAGCTAGCTTTGAAATTATATATTTAATTAATAGTACTTTTTGAGAATTGGACGCAAAAGTTATGGCGTTCCTACAGTTTTTGAGGAATGCTGGAAGAGTTTCTCGTTCTCCATTATATGTATTTATAAAACTACAAAGGACCTGCATGGGGAAATGCTCAGGAATTGTAACTTTGCCTTCACCTTTTTTAATCATCACGATTATATTATATAATAGTGTTTATAAGGAAGTACGTTAAAATAGTTTCGCTAATATGGCAATAATTACGAGATATATTATTTTACTCACAGTAGGATGAAGCACTCGGTGAACATTCGTGAGGCTATTGCAGCTGGAACGGCCCGGCGCGACGGCGCCTAGTAGAGACCCGGAGATGAGCATCTTTGTACTGATACACAGGCGAGCGGCTGAATGATGGTCTATTGGTTTACTCCAATAGGACAGTTTTTTCAGTTTTTATTCAGACGTGGCGATAGTTATTAAGTTTTAAGTATTAATGTCGCAGATTTAAGATTCTTGAGACCGCACTGTTACAAGGTGGGTTCCAAAAGTGTTTTTAAAAAAGAAAACTTGAATTAACTCCCTTTAATTAACTTGAAAATACAAAACTTGTACTTAGAACTATATGCCCACAACGAAGTCTAAACTCGATCTGCCTTAGAATTGTATATTTTATTAAACTGTGACATTATGCGTCATAGCAACAATACACCTTCTGGAAACGAGGGTGGCTACTCAGCGATATTATTATTATGATAAACTAGCTAGGCTGTATTATAACAGTACGGCCTACATCGAGCTCCCGCTGCTCGATGGAGACGGATGACGGATGGTCATGGTGCACTTCCTGCAGGCGCGTTTTGCTACCGCTGCGGTCAGCCGGGGGGGGTGGTCCGCCACCGCTCGCTGTGCGATGTGCGCTGATTCGGGTAGGCCGGCGGGCCACGTGTTAGGGGCATGTCCTGTAAGCCCCCAGTCCAGTGCGGTTAAGTTCCCTCTCCCTCGCAGAAGGGGAGGAGAGAACCGTTCGGGGTCGTACGTTGAGATGGCATAATATCAACCACGCCGCCAGGGCTCAGGACCTTTTCCAGTAGTCCATAGCGGAGTAGATGATTGACGTCGCCGAGCCATATACCGTACCCCCCCAAGCCCAAGCTGAGCTGGGGACACCAACGGCTCGGTGGTGATTGTGGTGCAGCCTGAACCTTCCCCCCCTCGCAGTCAAAGCGAGGGACCGCGGGTACTCGACTGCGGTTCGGGGAGAAGTTCTAAAATATCTAGAAGTTCTAAAGTCGCTGGCTGGGCAGCTAGCCCTATTTCCAAATTTAAAAAAACATTTGGGTGGCACGAAATTTTCGACCAAAGATGAGGTGATAGTCGCAGTAAACGATTATTTCGCCGACCCTCCGGAATCTTTTTTTTTTTCGAGGGAACAAACAAGTTGCAGGTCAGATGGAAATAGTGTGTTGAACTAGATGGAGACTATGTCGAAAAATAAAAATAAATTTAGATCCACTTTTCTTTCATTTTCTTGGTCGGGCTTAGAACTTTTAGATCTACCCTCGTAGGTTATTAGTGAGCTCCTGTAAGCGACCTCCAGGTAGCGAGCGGTAGAAAATTTTGCAACCTATTTAACGCATGCAAAGAGTACTGCACACGCTTACTGACTTCATTGATATGTACGGACCAAGATAAATCTGAGTCAATGATTACTCCTAAATTCCTTGCACTATTACTGAAATCTATCACGTTGTCATTGTACGTAATCTTATTTAAAGTGTTTAGGTCAACCCTGTTTCTTAGTTGTCAGCTATCGATATTTTGGTTTCATCAGAAGACCATATGTGTCAGTCCACTCCTTATTTTTTTCAAATCCCAGTTAAATTCATTTATAGCATTCGGCACGCCATTAGCTGTTGAATTTATATAGAGCTGCATCTGTCATCTGCATATAAGTGAAATGATGAGGAAATTGTTTTAGTGATTTCGTTGATGAATATAGCAAACAGTAAAGGCGATAAGACTCCTCCTTGAGGTACACCGGCAATAAGCTCATACCACTCGGAAGTGAAAATACGCTGTTTTCGATCTCTTTGCGTTATACCGATCGATTTAAGGATACGGAGTAAGACGTCGTAATCTACCGAATTTGAGGCGCTACCAAAATCCAATAACACAACAATTCTGATCATCTTGTTATCCATAGCCAATCGTATATCGTCCGTTACCTTTAATAATGTGGAAGTTGTGCTGTGAAATGGAGGATGTTCTGACTGGTAGGGACATAGGAGGTCGTTGCTATATAGAAACGAGGAAAGTTGCTTAGCTACAGCTTCTTCTAAAATTTTAGATAAGATTGGTAAGATGGAAATAGGTCGGAAATCAGAGGAAGACGTAGGATTAGAATTTTTAGGGAGAGGAATAACATGAGCCTTGTTCCACTCAGACGGAAACGTATTAGAAGAAAGAGAGAAATTTAAAATATGGCTAATGACAGGAGACAGTAGATCGGCAACCGGTAGTAACGTATCCTTACTCAAACCATCACAACCAAATGCTTTCGTGGTTATTAGTAAAATACCAGTATAGACTTGGTGCTCTGAGTTGCTATTGAAGTCAAAAGGGTTGCAGGGTGGTGGGTTAGATTTCGAGCTTATATTAAAGCAAGCTGATTTATTTTTGTCCGATAGCAGGAACGGTGATGCAGCAAAATGTTTGTTAAGAGACTTTTTTTATCTTTGAAGTGAGTAGTAGCAATTGAAGTGAGTAGTTAATGATTTACCGACACTCAACGTGCCAAGGAATTTCCACGTCTGAGCAGGAGGCAGGTTTTTTACAGATGCAAAGATATATCACCGCTTAGCGTCTCTGCACTGTCTATTACAGAGGTTGCGCAACTTTTTATACGCATTGATGTTTCCTTCTGAAGAGAATCGCTTACACTTGTGTTTAGCTTCATTTCGCTTAATCATCAAGTTTTTAATGTCGGCAGTCAACCAAGGGGCTGGCAAACGCTTCAATTGCATAGGTGTAATTGGAGCGTGCTTATTATAAATAGTATTTATTAAGGAAGAAAGGATGTCAACTTTAGTGTCGATAGATGTTGCATCATACAGGTTACTCCAATTAATTTCCTCAAGATCACTGCGCAAGCTATTTACGTCTATATGGGCTAGAAAACGTTGCATTATAGTTTATCCTCTAACTTTAGGTGTGCATCATGAACTTTTGTACTTTTCCTACTGTCTTCAGTAAGAAAAGTACAAAAGATCATGATAAGAAAACGGAGCTGAAAGTCGACCATGAGACATAACTTTTGCAGGTTGGGATGAAAAAATTAGGTCTAAAGGGGAACGCGGCTGTAGACTCGGCCCAGCACACCCTCGAGGTGTGCTCGAGATGGGCGGCGCTGCGTCACGATCTGACATCAGCTGTCGGAGGGGACTTGTAAAAGTCGAGCATCATCATCGCGGTGCTCGGCAGCGACGAGTCCTACCAGGCGATGGCTTTCTTCTGCGAGACCGTCATGTCCCATAAGGAAGCCGAAGAGCGGGTGAGAGATGAGGCTGCTGACGCGGCTTAACCCAGCCGACGACGAATGGGGGTACGAAGGAGGCGCTATCTGCAGCGCCTTCAGTAGTGCCCTGTGTTCCGTGTCGGGCCGGGATGGGAACACGGTCCACTTCAAAAGACACGGCGTCGTTGGGACTGTCACAGAGTAGCCGGACAGTCCCCGAGGAGGTCAAGTCTAGCCTTTTCTCGAGGCCAGCCTGTCGCTGGAGGGGTCCTGTTGCCTGCAGATTCGGGACCCTCCACTAATAGCGGCTGAAGGCTCCCGTAGGGGTTTAGTTGGTATTGCTACCCAATGGCCGAGTCCAACATAGATTTGGGGGTCTACCCGGGCTCCCAGATATCATGCGTAAGTGCATTCCCATTCTTCACCAAAAAAAAAAAGGTCTAAAGGGGAAGGATTTGAATTAGATGGAAAATGTGTTTCTAATAGGGGTAGAATATTAAAAGAGGACATGAGGTAGTGTAATTTATGAGCTCCCGTTTTAGTAGCCAAGTATTACAATCACCCATAATAACAATATGGTCGTAACAAGGACTGCGTAAATTAAGCAATTCCTCAAGTATATCAAAGTAGTCAACAGCAGAAAACGGGCTGTACATAACGCCAAGGTGTATTTTATTGTAAGAGATGGCGAACGAAAACCTTTGAATTTGAAAAAATATTCTTCCTTAGAATGAAACTATGCGTGTACTGCTGTTTTGACCTCGTCTTATGTCAATAATCTTTGTCCTCCCAAGTGCTTTTTATGTTAAGGATCAGAAGGGAGTCTGACAGTGCCACAGATCAGGGAGATAAGGCGGATGTGACAATAGTTCATAGTCACAATTGTGAAATTCTGCGATTGATTGCACAGACGTGTGAGCACGGGCATTACCTTGATGAAACAGGACTTTCTTCTGAGTATTCTTGAACGCTTTTCTTCTATTTCCTCTCGTAAACGACGTAGTAAGACATAGTAGTAATCAGATCAATCATAATCACATCCTTCGAGTCCCAGAATACTGAAGCCATTACCTTATTTGCCGACAAGATTTCGTTCGCCTTTTTGGGGGTTGCTGATCCAGGTCTTTATCACTGTTTTGATTGGTGTTCTATTTGTGGCGTACTGTAATGAGCCCATGTTTCGTCCATTGTAACAAACGACTCAAAAAATCACATGCACCGGCTTCAAACAACAAAAAACAATTACGTGAAATATTCAAGTATGT
>JAFELO010000005.1:1846384-1869684 GCA_017140195.1 Eumaeus atala | reverse complement strand
ATATTATGAATACGGTCAATCAAATTAATAGCCATATAAATCATGTAAATACTACCATCAAAGCGCACACTTAAGTGAATTAAGAAAATGTAACATTAATAAAGATATGAAACATGGCGTCGGCAAGGAATCAAGAACTCACCCTTTTTTATGAAATATAATTGTTATTTGATAAATTTTATATCACGAATATGTATGTTCACGGCGGAAAAGATAAAACTATTTAATTATGATTTGCTGAAGGCAGATAGCGTCAGCGTCAAATCAATCCGTCGTCCAAGCCATGCCGAAGAGAAAAAAGAGTGACATTTCTTCGATATCGATCACACATCTCATCTAACAGTCAAAAATGACATATATACTTTTTTATAAAATATTTAAGTAGCAAAATATAATTGCTAGAAAGATAATTTGTGTCTAAATGTTATGCTACATTGTATGCCGAATTTACCTGACTCGATCTGATAGGTATCTCTGATTCATATAATACCGGCACATAATGACAGCTAGGAGTCTGCATAACAAAACAATTACTGACGACTTCCATACGGATGTCAATCGGCGTACGCAGCCATAGTATGGCTCCGACAGATCGCTATCCCTCTCATACCATGAAAAATAGGCTACACTAATAAGTATTGGATCCAGCATAACACGAAAAAGTCCATTCTACGGTGGTCCATACGTGGGGTGGCCGAAAGTCAATGTGCGGTGCACTTCACTACCTCCATGTAACTTAATACTAACAAGTAATTGCGGTTTCCTTGCTTCGGATAAGTTAGTGTTCGTAACTTAATTTGTGTACGGAAGCACTATTAATTATTACCATATATTATATTAACCTGGAGGAATAAGTGATTGAAGAGGGACACGAAGACAACCTGAAGTTAACCCACAAATGTCACCCAAAAGCCGCCGATATGCGTCGGTGCCCTTAATTACGAAATTATAATTCACGGGGTAAGTTGTAATTTCGGAATCATGGGTTACTTGATATAGTATTAATTATTTTACTTAATAAAGGCTTATAAAAAGAGCCTCGGTGGTCTAGTGGTTAGCGAATCAAAATTCTATTCGGGTGACCGAGGTTCGAATCCCACCACGTACCAAGAACTTTTTTTATACATCGTGAGTAAAACCTCTACATTAGAAGATGTTGTAATAAATGGTTACGTAATTTCATGAAACACGTTCTTCGAAACAATCGTGAATCGACTGACATAGATTTTGTTTTCCGTCCACTACTAGACATATGCAATATAATGACGTAAGTACGTATAATATTAATGAGTCAATGGTTGTGCTATTGCTGCATCAAAGCCGTATCGTGTGAGCCTGGTGGACTTATTTTACAGGCGTAAAGTGGTAGGAGTTGGGTTTTGTAAGCTTTATATAATGTTTTTATACCATTCAATATTTGATCCAAGTATTTTAATGAAACTAGACCACTAGAAACAAGTCTAAGCCTAGCAGTTATCATTTGGTCTCAAAGACCATCATTAGATCGACGCTGTGTTTAGTTAAGCAAACTTGATACTAGCCCAACGAATGAGCCACTAATTAACTTCTAATGAGGTAGTGAAAATCCGTTACTAAATATCAGTGATGCATAACGAGATAAGAATTCCATATGATCATCTACGTCTTATCTCTTCTATAAAGTGTATAATGTTGCTAACATATGAGAGGCGACACAGCGACAGTGACGCGCTCTGCGACAGTGGCGCGCTCTGCGCCCGGTAAACTAATTAGCCCGGCACTTTGAACCTCTTGATTGCTTTTAACACGTATCTTCACACTTCGCGTTAAAGTGACTACATGACGAACACTTCGCAGTTAAATTGACGCGATCTTTTAACATAATTATATTTTATTGATTAATTAATATGAACATTTTAAATTTATTTGCTATTTTAATGACGTGTTTCTTTTAAAGCGATTGCATTTCAATCATTTTACTTCGGCGGAACAGACTTTTTTACACAACGGGGGGAGGGGAACGAGCAATCGGATCCTTTTTACGGCGACTAACATCCAAGAACATTCCCTTCATTACCATGCTGATGCGCTGCCTACCTTTCCACGTCCTCTCCAATAGGTCACTTCACTTTTGACTGTTACTGACGCCCATGGACATCCACATTATTATCATACAAATGCGCTGCCCTCAATTCATCAAGACACCTCGAAGACTGACCGAAACCTCCTCCAGAGAAGAATTGCCCCGTACCACAGTATAACCCTAACAACTTTGGGACAGTACAATCGATTAAGTTCCCATACTCGCACCTTTTATAAAACACGTTGCTTTTATAAAACGGGCACAAAGGTGGTCTCCTCCTCCTGGTGCATAATCCCCTCGTCTTGTAAGAGGGGTGCCTCCTTGGTTCAATTGGCTTCACCTGAGTCGAACCGAGGCTCAACCGGCGTGAGCGCACAGGCTACCGAGCCCCACCGTTACGAGGGCTTGAACCATGGAGTGGCCGTTGTCGATTCTAACGATTCAGAAGTAACACCACTTAACAAACAAATATTAACCAATATTCCCTCGGCGGCAGTAGAACGAAGAATGTCTAAAGCCTATATCAGTTATCGTACCTAATGTATGCACTTGTTCATGCTAAAGGTGATCTTCCAAGGTAAGCACTAATCATCTGATGGGACATGACAACGGTAGCATTTATTTAATGCTAAACATTTTTTCGTAACAAGGATTCTAATTTGAACATGAAGGTTGTCCTATTTAGCCTTTGAATGTATAATTTACCTAGGAAATAAAAAACTAATGACAAAGGACTCTGTAAAGCCGCCATTAAGTCAGTATTATGTGTGGACGAGAGACAATGAACAAAGTGCGCTACGGTACTTTGTAGTTCACATACAGGTGTATGTGAACCACAAAGTATTCTTGAAAAGAAAATGTTACAAGTAATTTTAAAATCATTTTTATAGTGGCAAGGATCCATAGGTTCTTGGAATATGAAAATTTTCTCTAACATTTGAGGGAGTCCTCAAATATTCCAAGAAGAGATTGGATATTAAAAGTAATCGCGTGTTGTATTACAAAGTGAGCTACAAAATTCTATTGACAACTGTAATTCATTTCATTTCATACAAATTGTGATGTTGTTATTTTAACTTCTATTTTAGTAGCTGATAGACTATGATGAGATATGAGATATGTCAGAAATTAAAAATACTTTTATTTTAACAATTGGACCTTTTAGTTACTGCTGATGTAAATAAAGATCCGCATAGGTATCCTCTGCGGAGGTTAAAACAGCGCGTGCCATCCGCCTCGCCCACAATGTATTATTGGAAACCACATACCGCCCGAAACGAGGCAGCACAACCGTCAGTTTAATGCGATATCGTGTGAGTGAGATGTGCCTGCACTACTGCCTTGCTGAATGATTGGACCCCGGCCCAATCATTCAGCAATGCTGTCCTGTCACTACCTCATACAAAGTTATGTGTTCTTATATACCTCATGCTATACGCTTTATGAAATAATCTACAAATACACGTTACCGAATAACCTAATCATGACACTAAATACACCAAGAGACATTTCAGAGATGCTACCAAATGCACCTAAGATTAACATTTTGTAACCAATTTTTTCTTTTTTTTTCGTCGTCTTTTAACGTGTTATCCTTAAGATGTATTCAGCGAACCACTCCAGACGTGTTCCGTTATCTTGCGTTGGATGACGGAAAAGCTTTAGGATTAAACACTCTTAGATAGAAGTACATTCTTAGAACGCTAGTCGTAATTTCAGATACAATAAACAAGAGGTGCTTGAAGCACTTTTAAAGATTAAAAAGAAAACGCAGACATGAACACGCGGTAGCGTGATAGTCCAAGTTCAAACCAACCACCAAACAGGCGTGCGGCACCGTGTGTGTTACACGTAATTACACGAAACATTTTTAGCCACTTTTGACCCCTCGTAGCTTTAAAACTATTTCACATAAATTTCTATTTATATTTATTTCTATATCCATTTTTATACTAATAATAAAATCGGTGGACATACCACAACAGGTTAGCCTAGTTCCAAGTACCGTAAGGACACAAGTCCTAAGTTACAGGTACTAGTACCTCGCATATAAATATATTTAATATTATGATATAGGAATATATATAATACATAGATCCCTGACCTAAGCGCGATTCGAATCCCCGACTTCTGGTGTAACACGTGGACTAACAACCGCTGCGTTACCAAGTGGGTCAGCCGGTAGTCAATTTGGCTCATATTACTTATAAGGTATTCAGTGCTCCATATTTCATAAGCACACCTCAAATGCTTAATTATATATAAACATGCTTATTATTATAATTATAAACGTTCTTGACGGATCATCGCAACTTTAGAAGCAAACAGTTTGCTTCTAAAGTCACCAATTTGTGATTGCTCGGCCGAGGCTTAGAAGTATGAACAAACGGCACATCACATACTCTGGGAGTGTCGTCTTTGGCAGAAGGAACGAAATATAATGATTAATAATATTCGACATGTTCTAGGGTTAACTTTACTATAGCGACCTCGTGGACAACGTGGGAAACTTCGGTGCTTTCAAACAATTTTGTCGTAAATATTACAGGCAGCAGATATTGTAGGGCAATAAGCTTCAGTTGATAACTAAACATAACATGAAGTCAATGTATTAGGCGTTTATGTCTGCGTAGTGCACAGCAGCCAGGTTTCTCCAGGATGCCGTCTCTTTTCTTGAATATTTAAGTTATTGCCGCTTCGACTGGGGAGGAAAACTGGAAACACTTTCTACTCCTACGTTTGGCACCCAGAGTTGGGTATACAAAGGCAAACTTATGACGTAATGTTGATAAATCGAAAAATATTGACTAGTTTTTGAATTGAAAAAATAGTAATTTATTATAATTTTATTTTAAAAATTCAAATTATTGAATCTCTCAAGGTATGAGCTAACCAACACTTGTTCATTCGCACGTATTCAGTTTCAAGAGAAATCTATAAAATGTTTTGCGTCCATCACCGTGTCAATAGCCAGTACCAGTCTAAATAAAACAACAACGTGTGCAAGTGTCTGCAGGGCAGGCTTTATTCCTATGATTTCGTGCTCGCTCGATGTATATATTGACTCTGTTAACCGATGAGTCGTGTTCGGCTCCGGTGGTGTGAACAGTGTCACATATTTGTGTATTTCCACATCGCTCTGTTGTAACGCTTCTTCAATTCTTCATGCATTCCGTATATCAATATAACTGTGATGATATCCTGAGCTGTGTCTCTATGGAGATGGCCACCAGAGACGAAGTCCAGCTGGGATGACCTTAAATTATAAAATCCAACGAGGCATTCGATTTCCGCTTTATTTCATGAGGTAGTTACTATGCAGTACTTTAGGGAGAGGTAGTGCTATGCTGCATCTTATATTATCCTCTTCTTGGAGGAGTTGCTATGCATGGTGCATGACACTACATCCTCCTCCTGTGCAACGGAATTGGGCTGGCACGACCGAGGAAGTATCTCTCGCTCACTCAATACCGCCGTAAAGTGAAAGCGTCGCTGTCGCGTCCCGTGCGGTTTCTCAGTAGCCGTTGGCCCATGGGGTAGGTCTGGGGATGATAGGAGAACAATGCATCTTCGTAACAATCATGATCATCAGCCAATGTCCATGGGCGCAGGTAGTCATCAAAAGGCTCTGACTACCCGTTTGCCCCCTTATGCTATAAAAAATGCGGCATCACTAATGTCACACCAGAGCAGAGACGACATGGATTACTTGCACACCATTAGTCCACAAATATCGTCCCTATTTCTACGATAAATAATTCTTAAGTAAAATCTAATAGAAATTCGCCTGGCTGAAATAAAATAAAATAAGAATTAATGTTTGGGTACAGAAACAATGGGCCGTTTGAATTCAAAGCACGTTAAAACATATTGATCATTATTTGCTCTCGATGGAATGAATTTGTAAAGGAGTCATTCGGGGGTGATTAACAAAGCCAAGACTAACGAACTCTGTAATTTATTTATGTCTACCTCGTGTTCTAGTGGTAAACATGTTCAACCACAGTCGTGAGCTCCTGAGTATTCATTCATTGGCTTAGTAATTATTAGGATATTCATGGGCGTCAGTAGTCATAAGGAAGCTCCGCTTGCTCGTTTGCCCCCTACTCTCTTGGCCTGATTGTCTTGGTATTGCACGCGAAGATGAAGGATAGGTAACGACTCAGCTGCATTGAGATAAACAAGACAGACGAGGCCGACGACAACTTCTGTCTTTATGATGTCAGGCCCCAGAAATGGGAGAGTGAGACGAGAGGGCTCTTAAATAATGTGTCAAGAATAGCACATTGGTAAACACAGTTGAGCAAACCCCCGTGCATCTCCCATGATTCGCGTCGTATACCGAGCGGTGGGTAGGAGCATGGGAGGAGGTGGGTAATTGCACCCTACTCTCTTTCTCTATAAAAAAAAACTACAAATATATCAAGAGAGTGAATGATCGAATACCATTAATCAAAAATCACTGTTTCAGTGAGAGGTAGTGCCATGCTTCATGGCGACCGAATCAGGCCACTCAGTTAAGTCATACTACTGCACTGCTAGTTTGTCCCCAAAAAATCCACGTCGCCTTGGCCGAAATACAGCTTGGACTACATTATCATTAATTTATTTTGTGCTTATTTTTACCCCACTGTTTCAGCAGGAAGGTAATGTCATAAGCGAGAGTATATGTGTATGTACGCACATTTCTTTGATACGCTCTTCATCTCACGTAGCCGGACGAAGAAGTGAAGGTCGATGTGTCGATAGATTCATCTTAACAAAGTGAGTGACACTAAGTACAATAATATAAGTAGTCGGGTTAATATTTTTGTCGGGTTTTAGTCGAGTATTTTTTATCGGGTTTTAGTCGGGTAATTACTAGTACAATTATTAAGTTATCCAGTGTTGAAAATTTTCATTTATAATTCATTTGTAGAGAAAGATAATACACCATGACGCTACGACTAACAGAACGAACACGCAAGTGAAATCGCGAGGTGGTTCTAGTTATTAACATTTGTTTAATTTTTTCATTACAAACACATATCATAACGAGCAATAATGCAATAATACCAAGAAATATACTCCATATTTAGATTGATTAACAAACAATATTAAAATTTTCCATCAATATCTCAAACTATTGTATTTCTATTAAACAATCAAACAACAAGAGCGTATCTGCAATCAAAAACGTACCTAATCTGAAATATAATTCTTAATTAAATAGATCCATTTAAGGCGATAATATTTTTTTATAAAACGTTTAATTACTGCCTCGCCTTAGTCCGGCACAAAATTAAATATAACCTAATGTCTTCTCGTGAGTGGCTCATCAATTAACTTTGAGAATTTTACTTACATCACTTTGGGCGATGGCCTCCAACTGTCCGGACTGTCCTCACGAACTTCATTACGTGAGTACCTTATTGAATCTTGTGAAAAGTATGTATATAGAGCAAGGAGTCTTTAAAGAAAAGTAAGGTCAGTCTAGGGTTCAATAAAAGAGCTTAAGGAAATACTGAAAAATAATGAAGTACTTTCACTAATTAAAAAAAGGGACAAATACTATATACGTAAATGTTAATTTTACAAATAAACTGTAGCCTAAGCTCGACAAATTATATGCAGTGTAACTACATGTAAGATAAAATGATGGATCATTCATTATTCTTTGTTCAATTCCTGCAGATAAAATTAAATGTAAATCTTAAATTATGCACATAGAGATGTTAAGAAGAGAAATAAATTTAAGATTCTGTAGACAGTAATTTGCTTAGTTTTTATAGCGGTTTTGCTTCGCCTCAGGTATTGCAAGGCAATCTTCCAAATGATGACTATTACAAATTCCATATTGCGGGGTAAGACAGTCCTTAATGCGTGCTTAAATCATTTTTATTAACTTGAAAAAGTTGAGTTATGAGGCTGGTGCTTATAATTTGGCGGTCGCTTACAAACACATTATTCCTATAATTATATTCTCAGCCGTCAGTATATCAACACTTCTGAATTTCACGCTTTTCAGACATTTTATATATTATTATTTTAGGTTAAATAAGTTAAGTTACGTCTGGTGAAGACTACACCGCGATGCGTGCGTCTTTTATTGCTCTCACATAATTCACTTTTTCTTCATCGCTTTACGAGGCACTTTTACAATTTCCAGGGCACTTTTACAATTGTGATAACATTTGAGTTTTCTGTGCGTTTCGATTTACTACTACATTAAATTTATTAGTAGTAAATACAAGTGTTAGAGGCCAAGCGAGCAGTCCGAGTGTTTGGTTATACACACAAGTTGCCCTCTTTTCTACTTCCCCTCCCAAACTCATAAACCACGAAAATTAGCGGTTGTCACTTTGCGGCGGTAGTATTGAAGCAAGACACTCTCCAATGTCACTGTGCCCATTTACTATCTCTTAGAAAATTTTAATCCTGTTTTTGCTGCCGCGATGAAACGCATTTACGCGCCATTACCGGTCTGGGTGGAGTGCAGTGGTGTATAGTGCTAGCGGCATGTTATAGTGCCGAATACCTACTAAGAAGCGAGTGCCACCAGTGCCACCATTGCTGGGGTGTCCCGGAACTACAA
This sequence comes from Eumaeus atala, assembly GCA_017140195.1. Taxonomy (NCBI): domain Eukaryota; kingdom Metazoa; phylum Arthropoda; class Insecta; order Lepidoptera; family Lycaenidae; genus Eumaeus; species Eumaeus atala. Next base: position 1,861,048 of record JAFELO010000005.1, on the reverse strand, counting down.
TTCATCAGGACACCTCGACGACTAGTCATTCCCCTAAGGGATCAATACCACCACCACAGATGGACTTATTACGCACCACAGGGCAACCCCTGTCAACTTTGGGTCAGTGCAATGGGGTGTGGTTTCCATCCTCGACCCTTGGCCCCGTCCTCCTAATCCTCTTTTGTCTCCTCTTCTTATAAGAGATGTACAAAGAGTACCTCCTCATCCTGTATCCAGCAAATTCTCTTTAGCCCCTTCTTTATATAAGAAGGATACAAAAAGCAGACCGTTGGGTTCAATTTCCTTCACCTGGATTCACCCCAATCTACTCAGCCCCACCGCCACTACAAGGCTGAAACCATGGTGAGAAAATGTGTACAGCAGTACACTGTTTCCCCCAAAAAGTATTTAATTAGGTTAAACTAGGCACAGTGATGCTTACTCAGCCTAGTTCTGTCACTGGTATATTCATTTTGCCTACGCAAACTATTTTTACTGTAATTGTCACTTTGACAATATAGATTTTTTATTGAATAAAGGACTAACGATTAGTCGGGTTCGGGGTCAGGGTAGTGGTCGTCAAAGCCCACAGACATTCACAATGTATCTGAAGTTCTACAGATGCGTTGCCGAACTTTTTGAGATGAGTTAACATTTTGCTGGAAAATTCCTAGTCATATCGGTGTCGGTCGCAAGTGTCGACTGCGGCAGCTGATTTCACAAAGAAGTAGTACGTGGGAGAAAATTGTTATTTATACTTCGTATAAGGATAATCTCTAGAGTTTCTCGGGCCTTAAATTCTCAAATAGCGTGTTAATGATAACATGGAAATATTCATCGGAGTATGTTTTCTAGCGTGATAGAAGACCAAGAATATCCAAACCTGTTGTTCTGATCACTTTCTCTAAACATAAAGGTTCGGCTGGTGGCCCCGCAACGGAAAGCGCAGCCTCCCACCCCCTGGGTTGATGACCTGTTCGGGATCGCTGGGAGTCGCGAACAGTCTGTGACCATTACTTGTTCTTTGGGGTAAGCGTGTATCCAGCAGTGGGCGTTTTTTGGCTGCTGCCGATGATGACAGGGCAAACTAGTATTCAGCCTTTTGGGTACTCCCGACGCCCATACAAAAATGCATAATCGTTACTCTGATGTGTCTTCCTGGAAGCAGGGATCCTTCCCTCCAGTAGGCCACTCCCTACTCGAAGAAGGAAATGCGACAGCTAACCTGAAACTTGTTTCTTCTGAAAAACTGAAAGTGTAAATTAAATAAAGTAGTTTTATAGTCATCGACTCCCGACAATTATTTCACAGGAGAACTTTTTAGGTAATCTAGGTCAACGAACAGTCGGGTCACTCGGACAACCCCACAGATATACTTTCAATTAGATGTTTAATATTTGATTTGACTATGTTTATCGTTGGTTCCCAAGCAGAGGGAAGAACCCGGCCATCTCCTCTATTGAAATTTGAATGAGTTTGATTTGATCTATTGAAAATAAAAGTCCTAATCTCCAAGGATGATCAGTGCGGCCACTGATCATCCTTGGAAGTAATCGGTGTTCCCTAGTGTGGATTTGCGCTTTATCAACTCTCATGTAATGGCAGGGGCCAACTTCAGCATGCTCACAAACCGCATACTTTGTAACACGTCGGTGTTTTAATATAATGATATTTAAACACTGATATATGTTATGAAACTCCGACTAGCCCGATGTTTCAGGGCATATAAAGCTTCTGAAACATCGGACTGGTTAAAAAATTTTAACTCCGGAAAAGTTGTTTTATTGTAAAAAAAAAGTTATTTTATTAATTTAGAAATGATGCTTATTCATGAATTTAAATACGCTTAAAATCACGAGACATTATAGTAATATTAGTATAACGTGTAAACGTTGCGAATATTATTTCGTTATCAGATAACAACGCAGCTACGGTTCGCGTAGTAGAGCTACAGTTACTGTAGCAATGCTACAAGTATATTAATTGCAAGAAGGTACGGTAGACAGAGGTTTGAATGGAAGATAAACACAGGAAACATAAACACAGAACCGCTCTAGGTATTTATGTTTTCTGTACTTGCCATTATTTTCGCCCGTGTTCCTAAATACATAAGGAATAGGTTTTCAATAAAGAAGGTAAAACGTAATTGTTTATTCATAATACGCTAATGGATTCCTTGTATATTGCTCGTATGAGTAAAAAATGGGCACTCCAATTGCAATCACGAACCAAGGACAAATAATCAACTCCTACCTGTCACATCGATTTCGAAGCGCTTTGTGCCGATTGGCAAGTGACAATTACTTGTCAAAGCTACCCCACACGCAAATATTCCCACTATGGCAGGCTGTCAGACGACATGTTAACCAGTACACTTCGTTGATTTCCGAGCTGCCTAATTAGTTAAGCGCTGGTGTCTACTTTGCATATCGCTCGCTGCACTTTGTTATGCCTGTACCATTTTGGTGGGGCCATTATTAAACATAAAATTTGACGCCGGGGAGGCATTCTTTTCAAGCCTATGCTGAGCTGACTGTGACCGAAATATTATAATGTTTGTTAAGCGTTAAAATAGAGTTGACGTTTTTATTAATATAAGGGTAGTATCAAGACGTTTGTACCGTATTGTGTGCGCAGTTGCGTTGCCATCCCTCCCTCTTCGTATTTTAACATTCGTGCCTGCAACTCCTTTAATTTAGTACCCAGTGAACTAGACGTGGATCCGTATCATACTGGTATTCTCAAATATAAACAGCTGCTGTACCAGCGGTATTTTTTGTAAACTTTGTATCTAAAACAAAATCGAAGCATATATAATCTTTGTCTTAAGTATACGCGAGTGTTGCTCATTACAAAAACTACTCATACAGATTTTATCGCGGCATATTTAATCATTTAACTAGCCCGACGTTTCAGAAGCTTTACATCAACCATGGTCACGGGTAGACTGCGATGACAGATGTCCTGATGTCATTTTTTTTTAAATAGCCGATGAATTATACTTATTAAGTTGTTCCGATTGACACAAACAGTATATATTATATCCTGCTGTCTTGAGGTGTTGTGTTTAGATTTTGATTTGATTATGCTTATCACTAGGTCCCAAGCAGAATGCAGCATGATCCGTGAGGTTATTGAAATTAAAAAGTAACAAATTTAAATTTTGAAGATGTCTGGGTCCTTCCCTTAGCTTGGGGCCAATTATAAACATAATCAAATCAAAAATTGAACAAAACAGTCTCTAGGGAACATTTCGCACCCATCCATTGCAGGCTGTTTGTTTGATTTCTGTAATGCCCTAATATGAAATACAACCCCAGCAACACCACATAGAGTGAGGGTTTTACCGCCATTAACACCGGGCCCCATTCGCGTCTGGGGCCCCATGTGCTACAAATTATCAAACAAGCATTATTGAATGAGTAGGGTCCCTCCTCTCAACTCCAAATGCCGGGCCCCAATAATGGGCAAAGCTTAATGCGGTACTGACCACTAGTAGGTATCCGACTACTCCCTGATGCTGTGGAGAACGCTTCCATTAATTGAAAGTAAATACGCGCTGGCCATAGGAGAGTAGCTCAGATTCAGTGTCATGAAAAATATTCCGAGAATATTTTTGGAAAAGTTTGTACCTTATTTTTGAAAGTATTCGAGAGAACTGCAGATTGCTCTGCTTATTTTATTTCATCTCAAAGTTTGAGAATTGTAATGCAATGCTTTTTACATACTTAATGTGGGAGAGTAAAATGAAAACTCATTGAAAAATCAGTAAATTTGCCGTAGGGTCTTAAAGAAAAGAGGTGACAGTAGATGAGACCTGTGTCATGTGACATTTAGATACTTTTTGTTTTTTTTTTATGCCCGGAAAATGCTTCATGAACAGTCCAACTGGGCCTGGATGAACTGAAAGGGTCTGCGTTCGAGGCCTTCGGTCGTCGTAGGGTTTCCCGGATCTATCAGCGGCAGGACATGACACATAAATGCATATGTTAACCTTAATGTATTAGTTTGTTTTGTACTGTACATAGCCGTAAGGTGGGGGGTCATGATGGTGCACGCAGCACCTGCGTGTGTCGTAGTGTCGTAGGTTATACAATGTTGTCCCCCGTTGTCCTATTCCGGTATATAATCGGACGGTAATCCGACACACCCGGGAAGAAATCAGGAGCAAGACTGAAGTCTTTCCTCGCACGCGGACGCAACACCACCAACTCCAATATAAGTTAGGACACGTATGCGCGCATATATCCTACTTTTATTGTGATGATGGACGCCGGTAATCTCATATGAAGTATCCGATACATCATGAGGGAATAATCTGACAGAAGTAAGCATAACATCGAAGCTCTGTCAAAGAAAACCGAATTGATACGAGTACATCCACTACAGACCTACTTATCAATCTACTGACCCACAGCGGTGTTGCTAATTATCGTGCATCACTTTCTTACAATATATATTATACCGTGACAAACGAGAAGTAGATGAACTTTAGATGAGTATTGACGCCCAAATGATTTCTTTTTATACGTGTTATCCTCCCCATTCTCCCTTCCGTTGGACCAACGAAAACTTACAACCCACAAGCACGATAACATAGCTGTCACCATACGGAGGCATTTGAGCACGGTTAGCATCATCATCGCCATTATTATTGGCCCTTATCGGTACACTGCTAGACATAGGCCTCTTTCAATATATTAAAATGGAGTGGGGTAATAAAGAGAACAAAACCGCTCTGATTGCATTACAGAAGGTAGGTACGGAGCAGAATGCAATTTTTAAAACTCTCGATTTATTCGGTATTAATGTTTGTGTACCGGACTATTAATAGGTACACCGAGACTTCCTCTGTTTGTGACAGAGAAATATTTGCCCGTACATGTAGCGGTACGCAAAGCGACACTGAAATTTTTAATTATGGATAAGATTTTTTTACAATTAGGCAACATGTTAACAAACAAAATGACCATATTTATGCTCAAAGCTCTAAGGAAGCTTCCCGATTAGTCTACAGAGAGTACTGTGGGCATTGTCCGAGTTCAGTGATGGTTTGGTGGTTTTATGAAAAAGATATCGAAACAGGTGTATCAAGATACCATTCTTGTTCTGGTAATTAAGCCCCTTAAAATATTTATCTATGGATAAAATTTTTACAATTTAGCAACATTTTAACAAACAAAATGACTATATTTATGCTCACAGCTCTATCCGACTTCAGTGATCCCACCAAACCGGTGGGGCATTACCTATGAAGGGGTGACTGAGCCATATTTTTTACGAAAAAGCTATCAAAACTTCGGCACAGGTGTATCAAGATACCATTCTCGTTCATCTGAACAAGAATGGTATCTTGGACTAACTACCTAGTTAGGCCCCTTAATAACACCATGTTCAATAAGAGAGTACAGCTAGCTCTAAACACCACGGTAATTTGGAGTCCCCAAAACAATCCATACGATTGGCAGTGAAGAATTTCCACATGGAAAGAGTTCGTGCTTCTATTGATAACTGGCCTTATGTGTATTAAACTAACACAATGTAAAAGTAATAAATGTCACTTACAATGAATTTTTTTTTTTCTGTGATAAAATATTTGTGGCAAGGTTAAGTATAGCGAAGACGAACAGAAAAATGACGTACATCTACAAACCCGAGCCGCTCCACTACACTCGCGATATTATGGGGTTTTATTGGTTGAAACATATAGTGGGGCGCTGCAGCTCGCGGGCTACTGGCACGCGGCGCTCTGTTAATAAGCGTTTATTGTGTAAAGACAGTGGCGCCCTCCGACACAAACTCACATGCGGGCGCGCTATGCAACATGACGTAACGTGTGTATTTACTGGTTTACCATTTACTGCAGTACCTGGCGATCATATCGATAATGGATGATCAAATATATAGGTGTTACTTCATGATTATTGTTATCTAAGTAACTTTATGTGTGTCTTGAAATATTGTGCACGTCCAAGTATGAATAAATTTATGACATAAAAATGAAATGAAAATACTTTACTCAGAACATAATTATAAAAAAATATTTGTTTACTATGTGAATAATTACTTTTGAATGTCAGCAACAAAGTGTACCAACGATTCAGCCATGATATTACATATATAATATGTGACTGGCTCTGCGAAAATGAGGTCATCTGTTATTAACCACGGGAGCGGCATTTGCGATTGGTGTGGTTTGTGAATCGTGGGTCCTCTCAATGACCCATTAGTGGTAAGTATAATACGTATATCACGGCACAATATCTGTGTTTGTGTTAATAGTTCCTTATCTTACAAGCCTCACATCATATGTTTTTGGAACAAACATTCATGCTTTTACTTTCCGCTTTAGTAACAAAAACTTAACTAATTACAATTGTATCCTGTTACAATAAAACTACTTTCACGGATTTTATCGCGGTTCTTTCGAATAATACGTAAGAATTTTAGCCAATGCATTTGGTTAAAAATCAAATGATAGGGTAGAGATTATAGATATAAGAAACTAATAAAATACGTAAAAAATAACAAAACAAACTCTTCCCCGTTATTTTATAAGAATATAAAAATAATTGCATGAAAATGAAGTTCTCTCGTAATATCTGTAGCGCATCTCATCGACATGCTAGCTTAATTCCGCCATCTCCGGAACTACTGAATGTTGGGTTATTAAAAAAGAAACTTAGAACTTGTATGGAGTTGGATCGCGCGGTTTCTGCTCAATAAATGTTTTCACCTACGAAGTTGTCGGCCGCACAGCTGTACCTGCTGTTACCAGTTTTATTACTTCTTCGCTCGCGCCTACGTAGGGTTGCCATATTGCTGAACCTAATAGCCGGACACCTCAGCCAGTTAGTCCTGACTCATTTGTCACAAAAAATAATTTCATATTTATAAAGAAGAAGATAAAAATGTTTAAATAGCCCATTGTCCACCCAATACACATAAATTAATAAGAATCAACTCCAGTATTAATATAAATAGTAAGTATAATAGTAACCTCCCCCCCCCCGTCCCCCTCCAAGAACTCTAATTCGTTATGTTATCGGTTAGTTTGCAATGTACCACGGAACCTCGTACTAATATGTGTAGGTATTAAATCAGTTCGCTTGAAATTTCTATGAATGATATGAAAATCTATTTTTTATCCAACAGCAAAGGAAGGGTTATGTTTTTATCATAGGTATATATTTAGAAGAACATCTTGTATAAATAGTCCATTGCCCACCCAATACAAATAAACTGAAAAGAATCTCTACGAATTCAACTCCAGAAGTCGTGTATTAAAAGTTTGTCCCCGACAATGCCGTGAAGTTATGTCGCATCGAATTTTATTATAATTGTACTTTTTTCTACTACTTTTCCGAGGACTTAATACTGGTTGGCGACGCTTGTCCAGCCTCAACAGTTCGACTGACTACGAAGACTTTTATGTCTTCAGGTTTATGGAGACGTTAGGGGGACCGACCCCCTTTTTTCCGGCAGATGGGAAGAGATGTACCGGGTTGATTGTGGGCGTACCCTATAGTAACTATTTTGGGACCGAAAAGGGGGAAGCGGTCCCTTCTCCACACAAGTGGGACGGCGCGCGCACGGTGTCGTTTAGGTTGCGGTGTCGTGGATAAGGATAATTGAGCTGGTTTAATGTATGGCTTATCAGAGGAGGCCGGCCTCCTCACTTCCTCCCCCCCCCCCATGACGAAAGGAGTCGATTTGCGCTACAAATGAGCAAAAAGCCGTATCATTCTAAAGTCGCGTTCTTTTATTTCTACAAATCTCAGCTCTCAACATAAGGATTCGAACCCGGGCTCGTTTCCGTAAGCGGTGTGTGATTTTGTCATTTTGTCAGTCATATGTGTTATAACTGTGTCACTAAATGTAAGGTTCCATCGCTCTACCGGTACGAGCGGTATGATATTCGTTCTAGCAGGAAAAATGCATTTACGCACCGTCCCGCCGACCCAAGGGGGCTTGAAGTGTGTGTCGGGCTCAGGTCGTGAAGCGATAGCTGCTACCTACTCAAAACTGCTATCCGTTAGTTGGCCCTATTGGCATTTTACTGCGAGAGCGTATCTTGGTGTTTCTTTGTTTGTATTCTTGGACGGACTTAGCTACTGCTATCGCGCTCGCGTCGTCGGCGTCGTGCAATACGTGCTTTCGGTAACGGGAGTCGGTTAATAACGTCGGATCGTATTCCGACGTTTGGTCGAATAATTTATTTTTCTGATTAAGGGCACGGTCAAAGAACTTTTGAGACAGCTTTTTGAAGTGTCCTTCAAATGTTTTGGAATTGCACTTTCCGCAGACGTCCTATTTGGGTGGGGGATATGTGCGCGGGTGCTGCACTGCAATACGACTAGATCGGTCGAATGCATGTAATATACAAAGTGAGCTTATGTCTATACGCCATTTTGCTCTTTTTGCTTATAAGAGGATAAAGTTTAAAAAGGACATATCGTGCCTTTTTCGGAACGTTATCTATGTGGTTCTTAAAGCTCATTATTGACCTATCGAGAGTAACTCCCAAGTATTTCACCGTCTCTGCTCTAGGTATCTCGTTACCGCACAGCAGGAAGGGAGGCATGTTTCCTCGTCTATGCGAGGAGTGGTTTAGTGAGAAGAGCATGGACTTATTCTTCTCCGCATTAACCTCTACTCTCCATTTCAAGAACCATTCACCGAGTTCGGTGATGATCTTTTGGACTAGTTTGGCTCCGCAGTTGGGCAGGTATCTAATATACAGTGCGGTGTCATCAGCGAACATCGCCAGCTGGACGCTGGGGTGCCGCGATATGCCACTAGTGTACAGATTGAAGAGGGTGGGAGAGAGAACGGATCCTTGCGGACAACCGGCTCTGAGGGGACGAGTCCGCTAAGGATTGGAATACAGGCTGCCCTTCACTCTGTAGCGGAACTGCCTATTTGCTAGGTAGCTGCTTACTACCAGTACCCACCTGTCAGGCAGTCCTAACTGATATAGTTTGAAGATGAGGACTTCATGCCAAATCTTATCAAACGCTTTGCTATATCAAAGAAGAAAGTGCCTGTGCCGCGTGGCCAGCCCTGTCTTTTGAGTCCCGATAGTAAGTACTCCGTGAGGCCGTGTACTTGTTGTGGGCAGCTGTGGCTGTCGCGAAATGCAAACTGCTCGTCTGTGGATAGTTTTTGTCTTGTATCACGGTTTTAAGGCGTGCGAGAATTATCCTTTCATAGATTTTTACCCAACGAGCTTATGAGACTTATGGGTCGGTAACTAGCTGGCTCCTCGCTTTTTTAATTCAAGTAACCGTGTTGTGTGGCAGTCCTAGTGAAACATTGATCACGCGCTCTATCAACAGGTAATAAATCGGTCTTGATGAGAATTCGTTACCAAACTCCAAAGTTAAAAATTCACTCCTGGGAGATGCTTCAAATAAAAGGGGACGCCAATATTTTAAGTACACGAGAGAGTGATGTTTCTTCATTGAGTGTCAGATAGATTTCTTTAGAAATCCAATGTTGTGTTTATGTGAATATTACGCATTACAATAAACATTACTGTATTTTATCGCAATGTATTTAGTTATTTTTTAGTGTGACAGTTAGATAATTTTAATTTGCAATTTTGAGGTAAATAATGGGACTTCTTTTATTTGCAATTTTTCACGATCAGAAATCGTGTTTGCATGTATACATTTACCTACGTATAGTTTACGAATATTTCGATGTGGAGTGTTTTTGTACTGTACCGAGTAGTCGGACCTTCTTGATGAATGACCGATGCTTATACACATCTGCATAATTGACGTGGGGAAGTGTTGCCCTCGTTTCCCCGTAGCTCACTAGGTTCGGACCCAATAACAATAAACATACTAATTATTTCTAATATTGACCAGAAGAAGATACATTTGAGCTTTTTTTTTTCGGAGGGACCTAATACTGGTTGGCGGCGCTAGTCCAGCCTCAACAGTTCGACTGACAACGAAGACTTTTTGTCTTCAGGTTGTTGATAAGAGTGCAATTCGCCCGTGGGTGTAGGGTGAAAAAGGCAACGCGCCTTCAAATCCATAACTATAGCAGGTCTATATGCTAGGATCCTGTCAAAAAACTGCGAGCTCCTTTTCTTTCCCATGCAAAAAATATCATGATAATTATTGATATGTGTTTTACATATATTGATATGTGTTTTACATATATTGATATGTGTTTTACATATATTGATATGTGTTTTACATATATTGATGGCAATTATCAAAAGGAGTTACGCATTAATAGGTGAAAGTCATGATGAAGATTTTAGGCAGAGGTAGAGTCACGCTGCATTACCGCGATTTTGAACCGACACGATCGGGGAGGTACCTCTCGCTCATATGCTCCCGACGTAATGTGATATTTTCGGTGTCGCGTTTCGTGCTGCTTGTGAGTAGCCGATAGTCTATTGGGGGGAGGAGGAAAAGAGGGCAATGCATCGGTTTAGTAATTATGCGGATATTCATGGGCGTCGGTGGTCATAATGAGACTCCAATCGCTCGCACTTTATTACATCTCCCCTCTCCCTCCCTCCTCTCTTCTCCTATACTATAAATAAATGGCATTACTTCGTTTCTCCTCACATTATGACATATTTCTAATTAACTAATGTAAAATTACAGAAGTATTGAGCAAAGATGCGCCCGTCACTGCAGTGAATTCACTTATGAACTGTAATAATTAAGTATTACAGTTTCTCGGAGTTTCCCCGGTTTGTGTATGCCGATTAGTATGGCTTCCTTCCATATGCCTGGGAAGGCGCATTTCGTCAGAAGGGCGTTAAAAATGCGCACTAGGATGTGTATATTAACGGGAGGCAGCTGTTTCAGCGCTTTATTGGTTATTTCATCCAGCCCGGAGCCCTCTTTGAGTGAAGGTTCTTTATTAGTTCCTTTACTTCTTCTGTGTCCGCCAGACGTATGATCTCATCATCATCATCTCGTGGCACAGCCAGCCAGGCTGTTACTATACTTTTTACCTCTTTTATGTGGGAGGGGTCTGTGGGGAGGCAGCTAGGAGTGCATTGACTCTCTAGTGTCTCTGCTAGACACTCCGCTTTTTCGTCATCTTCTAGTGCAGATAATAGATTTTCGCGGTTTAGTGGTGTCATTTGAGCCACCGGTTCAGGATTTTATAGCCCTCGCTAGTGACCAGTAGGCCGTATGAGACGGAGATTGTTCGCTGACGAAGTGATCCGATCTCCCGTTTATGAACTTGGGTATTTTTGACTTCTCTTTCAATTTGTTTGATGGCTTGCCTGCACACTTCGCCTCCGTTGCGATTGTGCAGACGTTTTGTTTTCGACGGATTAGGTCACTAACGTCATCAGAGATCGACATATTTTCTAAGGACAGTCCCGCGACTGTTATTATATCTATTTTTTACTACATTTACTACTAGTAATTTTATACGATTCACCCATTGGTAGGCCTCTGCCGACGGCGCCGGGACGTAAAGGGTCTTATAGAACACAAGCATGTGACATCATAGATATCGATTTTATTTTAATGAACATGAGAATCATATTTTTATTCCCAAATGTTTTCCAATAAACCAAAATAAAAAATGTAAGCGATATGAATAATACAAAGCTTTTTAAGAGACGATAGATTTCACGGTAGCCCTTACCGGGGGAATATTAGATTGGGATTCATTTGGAATATTGTAATGAGCTCCCTCGTTTAGTTGCGTTACCTTTGTGAGCAGTTATCTGTCCTGCGGCGAATAATTCAACGCGCGGTGATTAAACAGACAAAGCAATAAACATGGAAGAGCAAAACATATTTTTACTTGCAATTTTACCATTAAATTAAATACTTCATTGCTATAAAAGTACTTAGTAAATTATTCTAAAAATTTAGTATAAATATATAACCTTAAATAGACTGATCTGTCTAGTTCCTTTGAGATTAGAAATTGGACCGCCACGACTATCTCGCTCACATGACTCTACCGTAATGTGATTCTCATGTGATGAGTCTCCTATAGACACAAGTGTAAAGTCATCTCTTCAATTGACAAGTGTACGGAGAGTTCTGAAAATTGTATTTGGCTCCATACCTAATTTGTGTAATACAATGATAGCGATTCTGTTCTCTTTATCACCACACGTTTTAAAATCGCAAAATATTGTACAATGTATTGGCGCCAAAATGAGAAAACGCAATAAAGAATAGTATAAAAATAACATATTCCAAATTCAAATGTAATGTTTTTTTTTTTTTTTTTTTGATTGTAACAGTATTTGTGGCCAGGCTATGTTTTTGTAAGGCGACATAATAGGAACGCGTAACGCGAACAGGGCTTGCATCAGGCTTTAATGTTAATTTAATTTTTTGAATATTTGTTGAAATGTATGTTCTAGAACAATTTGTTCTAGAACACATTCGCATAACGCAAATGTAAAGATTGTACGTCGTTCGTATTCAGTAGTACAACTAAATACTGGTGAAAGTTGTAAAGTAAATTTCGCGATAAAATCTCGACCAAGGAGCGGCGGGCCGCCTTTGCGTATACCAAGTGTTCTCGGCGAGCTCCACGGCCCTGGCTAGTTCTTCCCAGACAGGTCCTGCATGAACAGCTTCTCCTTCTCTGGCCCTGGCAGCATACCTGTGAGGAAGCGATCCCGCAAGGCTCCCTCCACGTTGCTAAAGCTGCAATATGCTGTAAGGCCGCGAAGTCTCGTTGCCGACTGTTTCGCTGACTCCGTTGGCGATTGCACTGCAGCATAAAAATTATGCCTCTATCCGAATCCCACTTGTGTTGGCGAGAAGTAAGTGTCCAGAAGCTTCAAAATGTCTTCGTATGGTATGGTACATCTTGCAGGTCCTATGGCAAGGCGAGATCAGAAGCCAATTTGTATGTACCACCAGCGAGTCCGCTGAGTGAAAACGCTCGCCTTTTTACCCCCCGTGGATCTTTTATCGCGACTATGTCGTTTGGGATAAACCACTGGGCTATCCTACTCTTGAATGTCTTCCAATCTTGAACGTTGTGGTCGAAATTCGACATAAAGCCAATATTCACAACTGACATTTTGAATATATAATTTTCACGTGGGTATAAGTGCCTGACGTCGCCACTGATAGATATGAGGACACGTGTGAAACGCAAGACGGCCGTTAGCGCACTGATTTACTGTAAGCCGTCTTACAATGTGATACATGTCTACCTACATATATATCAGTCATGCTCTATGAGCTCACGTACACGCAGAGCAGCGGGGAGCTGATCCGAGCAATCATTTGCCGTAATCAAGTTTGTGCGAACCTCACTGAGACTCCGGTAACATATTAGTCGCAGGATCCTGACAAATAACTGAAAACTTCCCCAGGCCTGCTCCCAGCGAGAGAGTTCCGTGCGGAACGTGTCTGGACTAGCCAAACCTTCTTATTGAAACTGTAAATTATTTCCGTCGACTATATTAGTTTGAATATCATGAATAATTAATATTATAGAACCTTTTGTAGACCAACTTCAAAGAACAGAATCCAAGTACGGTCTAAATGAATAACAATCCTATTTCATTATTCGTTATGAGTGCTGACCCAATATTTCTTGTGACAGCAAAAATATATTAGAAGTAATTGATGCTAAGGCTGATTTATTGATGAATGACATTGTTTTACAAAAATACAAGATACACGATTTCACACCAAATACAGCTAATTTCTAAAGCATCCGTGATTGTACTTAAGCAAATTATAATTCTAAAGAGCGCATAATAAACATATTTCTTCGCAAAGTACGCGTATAATTTTAATTGGTCTTACAATGCATAATTTCTCTTTGTACATATGTGCTTTTTACATCGTTCGTTAATTCACTTAATGCAGTCTATAGTTGTGCTTATTTTTATCTTTATATGTACCGACATTAATTTTACTACTTAAGAGAGATAAACCGTACAAAGAGACAATTTGTGCCTATCCAAAGTACTTAATAATATTAACTGACTTCAAAATACAGGTATACGATTGCCACATTGTTTTTACTTTTGCGTGATTGTTACGCCATTACGGTACCATTTGTGGACCGATTTTAGAAACTCGCTACAAAGACAGTGAACCGAATGAGCCGATTACGAAATAAATCGCTGCCTGTACCAGTAGCAATACTACGGACTCCGTAATGCTTCTTTATGCTGTCTCGAGCGCACTTATTTGGATAGGAAAATATATAAAGTATCGCGGCAAGTAGCAGTTTACATACAATTTGTTGGAAGCTGTATTTACCCGATTTATCTCGTGTAACTATCTCGGTATTGTTTTTATTTATTTCTTTCCATTAATATAAAACGTGACTTAGTACGCATTGTTTTGTGCTATCTCTTTGTCCACCGCTCTACTCGTCGTAAAAAGGCCAGCTTATTTTTTTTTTTTGTGAAAGAATAATTTCATTAACATACCGTGGCGCTGTGACTTTATTTACTTAATTATTTATTTAGACTTTCCAATGTATGTTACACTGACACTTAAGAATACTTACTAGCTATACATATAGGTTGAAGTATGTGCAACCACTAGAAGAAATAATTTTATCTGAAACCGTCATTTCATTTAGAATGTTAAGATGTAACCGTGTAGAAAGATTATTCACATATTGCATAAATAAATGAACTCATTCATACATAAATACATACATACATTTGCACATTATAATCATCAACATGTA
>JAFELO010000005.1:1834837-1846371 GCA_017140195.1 Eumaeus atala | reverse complement strand
ATAAATAATAATTCCACATATTACATAAATAAATGAAATCATACATACATAAATACATACATACATTTGCACATTATAATCATCAACATGTAAAAGTGTAATGAGATGGAGGATGCAGAAATTTTAAATTTGCACATAAATTAACCACTTATGGCGTTATTAATCTAATATTCTTTAAGTAATCTCTTAAAATTATCGAGGCTTTTGGCATTCCTAATATTGACTGCATTTCATTGCATTCCACAACGTTATCGATTTTACTATAAATGAACAATTGTAAAAGAAATTATGGTGGACAGGCATGTGAAGGGTAATTTTGTCATTAGAACGCATTTCCCTTTCAGAATTGCCTATTAAAAAAATTTGCTTGAGGTATTGTGGTGCTTTAGGACTACGATGCACAGTATATAGCAGCGACAGTATCCGAGTATTCCGGCGAAAACGGATCGAGAGCCACTTGAAAGACTTGAACGATTATCGGAATTGTGAACATATTTTCGCAAAGAATATATGAATCTTATAGCTAAGTTCTGAAGTCTCTCAAGTTTATTAATTTGTTGTTCAGTAAGGTCGGGGTAACACGCGTCAGCATAATTGAGATGGGAAGAAAAAGACATTCAGAGAGCGCTATTTTTATAGGAATCAGCAGCATATATTGTAACCGACGTAAAGAATGCCAGGTAGAGAAAATTTTCCGACTTACCTCCTTACCTCCTCCTTTGATTAGTCCAAGACATATTCTGGTCCATGTAAACGCCAAGATTTTTGCCATAATCACTGTAAGGTATATTTACACCGTTGATGAGCACGGGAGGTAGGGAAGCCCAGTCTATTCTCGAAACAAGAGAAAACAAGAGAACGACTGCCCAATACTATAACTTGCGACTTAATTGGATTCAATTTCAAACCATGATACCTACTCCACTTAGATACCTCTGCTAGGTATTTGTTAATTACAGTAACAGCTTCGGGTAACCGTTTGAGTTCAGACCGGGTATAGATCTGCAAATCCTCTGCGTACATGTGATAGTGAGAAGAAATATTTTTTGTGAAGATAGCAAAAAAGGGGGTAGACAAAGCGCCGCCTTGAGGCACGCCGAAGTGCAAATTAGACCACGAATAGAGGTCCAATGCAATTTTTACTCTTTTTCGGTGACTCTCTAGATAACTACAAAACCAGCCATCATCACTGATGGAGAAGTATTTAGCGAATACAATATGCTAAGTAGAATGTCGTGAACTACATATTAAATGCATGTATCTGACGATATGGATAGCATATTCTTCCTAACATCGCATACAGTAACAGACTAAAGGAAAGTGGAGCAAAATTACGAATTGGTACCTGAGAAATGCTGCTTATTGTGTGAGCCTTAATGTTACCGTCGAAACCTAAAGGAGATGAAGCAAAATGTCTATGGAAACGTTAGGAATACTTATTTGTTTACTAACCCCGAGTGACCTTAAAAATTTCCACACCTTTTCTGGCTTGCCGTTTTCAACAGCTTCATGAATTCGACGTCTCCACCGATCGCGTATGTGAACGTATCTCTCATGATGTTCATCGGAATTCATCTTCCTATATTTAGCCTTTGCCTTGTGCCTTTTATTTATTAGAAGCTTTAATTCATCCGTCAACCAAGGGGCAGGCATATGTTTTATTTTGACTGGCCTTATTCAAGCATGTTTGTCGTATAATCCCACAATCAGATTATTAAATAACTCAACCTTAGTATCTATACAATTTTCGGTATAAATCATGGACCAGTCCAGATCACGTGCGTCAGGTGCCAATTGTTTATAATTCATCCTACCAAAATTTCACTGCATTAAGACATTAGGCTTTCTCTTAAAGGGGCGTAATTCTAAGATATAAGTATATCAGATCATGATACGAGAAACCTTCTGCAGGGATTTGTCCAAATTTGGAGACAAACTCCGGAGCAGAACGCATGATAAGGTCAAAAAGAGTAGGCACACAGCCGGGAAAATTGCGGGTAGATTTTAATGGTAATAATTGTATGTTGGAGGATTCGAGAACTGTATTGAGTCTATCGGATCTTCTATCACACTTATTCATCGTAGTATTGAAATCACCCATTATTATAGTATGACAAAATAAAGGAGTATACGTTTCTAAAATTTGTTCAAAGGAAGCAAAATAATTGGCACTATTTGATGGACTGTAGAATATACCTAATAAAACTTTAACTTCAACTTTCAATGAAATATGTTCAAGACAGCGTCAAGAGACGGGGGTTGTGGAGACAAACTAAGTAAAAATGAAGAGATAGTGCTTCTACTTGTGACTGTAAAGATTTCAACGCAGACAAAACAAATTCTCTGAATGCATTAAATTCTAAATTCAATTTTGAACTTGGACTTGCCGTTTGGGATTTTGTTTGTTGGAGATTAAGTTGAAATTGTGCCATTTTCGTGTTAAATAGTTGACTCATTTCAGAAATTGACAGCTTCACTGCACCCATTTCGCTTCAGTGCTTGGTGTTTAAAGTAACTGTGTTTGGTGTTTAAAAATTTGAATTTTGATGTGATATTTTAAAACTATATTTGAAGTAAACACTGTTGGGTTAAGGTATAATATATTTTACATAATATTTCTATTTAAATTCCTATATTTAACTGTTAAAAATTATTTAAATTAAAGAGCGAAAACTTTTGGGTCTTTCCTTTAATGCTCCTACCAGTATGATCCCCATCTTATTGATCTCTACATGAATTGTGCCAATTCTATAGTTAAGTTTTATGTTGTTAGTCTTTCTACTAAAAGTCATTTGTGAACATTTCAATAAATTCAAAGTAATTTTGTTTATCTTACACCAATAATCTAAGCTAGCTAAATCTTTTTGCATCATGTCTGTATCCAAGACAGTTTTTATTACTTTTAACATTTTAAGATCATCTGCAAATAAAATCAGGATGGTTCGAAATATTGAAAATATGGGGAAATATAAGTGTTTCAGAAACTTTTGCTAATGCAGAAATAATATAAGTGGGTCTACAATTACCAGTGATGGCTTACTTATTTAATATTTTGCATTACCATTGCCGTCCGCCTTTGTCCGTCCAATACGGAACACTTCTCTCTCTCTCTCTCTCTTTCTTTCTTTCTCTCTCTTTCTCTAAGTCTCCCCTCTCTCTCTCCCCGTCTCCATCTCCCTCTCTCTCTCCTAATGAACTTAAAAACGGCTTAACATTGCCGCTTTTAAACACCGGAACCACTTTAGCACTCTTCCACTTTTTGGGGAACAGACCTGATTTAAGAGATTTATTGTAAATTATATAAAATGGATAGGCAAAACTTGAAGCACACCCTCTAATAGATTTTTGTGGAACCCCTCTGGCCACTTTTTATCCACATTATGTGCCTCTAAAGCTTTTTGTATAGTTTTTTTGATATTTGTAAGTTAGACAAACTTAAACAATTATTGTTGAAACAGAAATTTAAAAAAAGAGTCACTAACTTCATGATCTATTATATTATCGTTTTCAAGATTATTATTAGATGCGAAATAGCAGAGATGTTGTAAATATTATCTGATATTATACCAGGTTATGTAGATATTCCTTTACGTTTGGCTTTAATAAAAGACCAAAATAATTTAGGATGAGTTCTAATTTTATCCTCTATGTAGTCACAGTATTTATTATAACAAGTTCTGGATAGTTAATCACACCTATTATTGAGTTTTGTAATGCTAAGTAATCCAAAGGATGGTTGTAAATTTTATACCTGCGTAAAACATTATTTCTTTTACGAATTACTCCAATTAAATTATTATTAAACCATAATGGATATGTTTTTGTTAATTAAAGGAATGTGATTAGTTATTACATGATTTAGAATGTTATAAAATATATCTAAACTATCTTTAACATCTATATTGTTTTCTAAAAGATCACGCCATGCCACATTATCTATTTCTTTATTTATTGCACCGTAATCACATTTGTTAAAATTAAATTTTACATTTGTATTATGTTCGAGTTTTGTTATACTAGCTCAACTTAGGTATATCTCTAATGGAGGGTGATAAACATCCACGCTACAAAGTTTAAAATCCGTCCTTTTAGCATCTACGTTTTCCATATCTGTAGGAACCAAGTCTAATATTTTGTTATTTGTGTTTTAATACATTCATAAAAAATCTATAAGAATATGTTCAATTGGGCCGACGACAGTAGAATTTGAAGTTTTGTTAATTTGTGTCCAATCTGTGGAACTTAAGTTAATATCGCCTAAAATAAACGTCTTAAAATTGTGAATCTTCTTAACACGATTTCAATTATTAATGAAGTTACTTAGTAGTGATCTATCCACAGGTGATGGTAAGTATGTGGCACATAAAACTATTTGCTTATCATTAGACGAAATCTCAATGTTCAAGACTATAAATAAATCTTCACAATCGCTCCCAGTCAGAAACACATTTAGAGATTATACCTTTCTTAACGGCTACTAAAACTCCACCACTCTCCTTCTTTTTTCCAGATAAATTAGAAGTTTCTCTATCTCGTCGATATACAGTGGATCGTTTCTGATCAAATAATTCCTGATTTAATACATTTGAGCAAAGTCTCAGTTAAAACTATTATCTCAAAGTTACAGCATGCCAGATTACGTGATACAATATTTAATTTAGTTTTAAGACCTCTTGTGGTTTCATAAAAAATATGTAAGGAAGACAATTTTAATGGGAAAAACCCAAGCAAAAAAGAAAACAATAAAAATGAACTTAATTTAGCTTTTCAATGCACTCAAGATCCCTTATAAACTTAAACTCAGAGTCCTCGGCTTTCCGCATGTAGACCCTGCCATTTCTTAACCACACGTACTTGTAGCCTTTGTCCTTAGCAGCCACTCGTGCTGCAGCATGAGAATAGCTTTGTTGTGAGCAGATGGGTGCTCGCTAACAAAAACCGGCTTCTTTTCACCTCGCACTCTAATGTGAGATGTATTTAATTAGTCGTCTGTATTGGACTTATTATATTTAATAAGCGCTGTTAACACAGTGTCGCGCATTTACGCTTTACACCCGTCAGTTCCGCTACTAATCTGTCATTTTCTTCCAGTACTTTCTTAATTTTTCGGTACTATGTAATCTATTTTGCTTCATGTCTTCATATTGTTGACTAATAAAAGTTACGGAATCTTTAAGATCAAAGATTTTGGACTTAATGGCTTTTAACTCTTGAAACAATGCGGATGCAATCATCGTCTTAATTTTTGAGAGCAGCATTGACATTTCTAATTGTTAAAGCTCTCGAACATCATCACGACTTAGTGGTGCTGCTAGGTCTTGACCTGGTGAAGAAACAGCCGGTCTTTTGTGAGATCTCTTACTAGTGTCGGATTGATTTGAGCGTATTATCGTTTTTCCCGCCTTTTGATTTAGAGCTCAAACAGTGGACGTTTCCATATAGACAAACCTTTGACTTCATTGTTTGCACACTTAATGTGGTAAGATTCTTGTGAGTTGTGTGATTCTTCCTTACAAGAATGACGCCACTAGGGCGTCATTCTTGTAAGGAAGGACCTCCCGGGTAGCGGTGGAGCGGAGGCACTCCTCGGTGAAGGCCATACGTGCTGGAGTGCGACAGGGCGGTTGCCTATCCCCTTGCCTGTACGCGGCCTACACCAACGACATCCCCACACTCAATGATTCTTCGGGAGAGGGTGAGGTGGATGTCATGTTCGCGCTGTTCGCCGACAACAGCACATACGTTAGCTCGTCCCGAAAGCCCGAGCGCGAAACTGGGCGCATGCAGCGCATGCTGGACCGGTTGCCGGAGTGGCTCGACAGGTGGCGCATGTCCATCAACGTGGATAAGATGACGGCGCTACATGTCAGCAAGAGGCGCTCCATGCTGGGGCGGTTAAAGTTCAGAGGCCTGGACGTGTCTTGGGAATCCCCGGTCGTGTATCTCGGATGCAGTATCGACCGCGAGCTGCGGATGGGCTCGCAGGTGGACCGAGCGGTCAACCAGGCGAGAACAGCCCGCGCTTTGCTGTGGCGGGTACTAGCATACTAGGACTCCCTACACGGTCGAAACTGGGGATTTACACGACGTATATCCAGACACGCCACAATTACGCCGCCCCCGCCGCTAACCTCCCAGGCCCAGCGGAAACGTCTGCAAGCCCAGCAGAACATATCCCTACGGGTCATCACGGGAGCCGGTCGCTACGTCCGTAACGACGTGATCGCGCGTGACTTGCGGAAAGAGTCGCTGGAGGAGTTTGTGGTTCGATTGTCGAGCGCTATGTTCAATAGGGCAGACAATGGACCGCGTGCTCATCTACGCGACCTGGCCCCGCTGCACGCGCGACCACCTGTGAGGAGACCGTATCCGCGTGAACTCCCCGCCGCCCCCCCGTGATCGACCAAGTGGACTAGGAACTGCGTGTCCGGCGATCCGGACGAGGATCACACATGCACATGCATAACACACCCAAATCACTACTCACGAACAGTCACAACACACCAAACAACACACAGGCCCTAAACAGGCCTACATTCCCCCCTTTAGCCCATAGGCCACGACGGCAAATCCGCAATAACTATTGCGGCCCCGCTACCGAAGGGATAGTTGTCCCCTCGCGATCCCACCCGGGTTATGAGGTTCGCCTCGGTACCCATAGCCCTCGCAGATCATCTGCGAAGATGACCAGGAGTAGTACTAGTATGGTAAGCTTTGTTGCATTTTGTCGTCCGCAAGGCCCATTTCCCAGCAACCCCATATGAAATGTTTTGACATGATAGGTAGTATTTCTTAGTTTCTATGTTAAAAAACTTTGTCTTTTATGTTCCCTGACCCCTGGCGTGATTTTGTGTAATTACCGTTAGGATTATTTTAACCGTCAATTACAGAGAGTAGTAATTAATTGTGTCCTCAGTTTTAGTAATATGTAAATTTTACTTATTAATATTACTTATGAATTAGACTCTTACTTTAGTGCACAGTTTAGACTTGTAAGTAAATTATTACTACAAAATTATAATTTTTGTTTACTAAGACTACTTAGTTAAAACGAAAAAAAAATATAACTTAAATCAATAAGTCGACATTGTAAGAATATATTTCCTCAAATTAATAAAAGTTAGTATAATGTATCACCGGAAAACTGAGAGGCTACAAATTACATTTTAGCACGAGATTAAATGCTGATGTCTATACGTAACATAACTATCGGCTGCCTGTCGGTCGGTGTCGTACAACATAACTTTACTAACTAGCTACCAGTAATAAGACATGGAAAAATATCTCTGCGTCTTTGTTTTATGGAGTAAGTGAAATACGCAATTTTTAAATGCTGTACCAGTAACCCTTTGTCGAGTTTACTTAAATTAATTGATTAATATTTTAACTGGAAATCGCAATGAAGCAGCCGAACTTCTATATAATGTGTTCACTGGAGGCTATGCTGCCACGTTTGATATGGCTTGTGAGAGTAGAAAATATAAAAAGATAGAAAAAAGGTGATAAAAGCACTTGTATGACGCCAGAATAAGACGTCGCCTCAGTGGTCACCATAAAAATGGACGGTTCGTTTGACGATTTGACTCATTATATGCAATCAAATACTGCGAAGGCTTACTTTTTTTTCACATCATCTGTAACTATCCCTTATTGACGCGAGGAAACGCATTTACGCGACTTCACTGGCCCTGGGTGGGGTCCAGTGTTGTGTGAGGCTCGCGGCACTTTGCAGTGCCCCACAAGAACCACCGCGAGTGCCGTCAGTGCCGCTTTTGATAAGGTGTCCCGGAACAACAAATCATCAGCGCACCTCCACGGCTGGTCGGGCCCCTGAGGGACCAGACGCCTCCCCACAGCAGGGTTGCCCTGCCCCACAGGACAACCCCACCAACTTTAAGACAATGCAATGGGTGATGTTCCATGGGAACGCACAAGACAAAAAGCAAAAGCGCCATCACCTGTTACTCTTTCGTCCCCTCTTCCTATAAGAGTAATAGAAAGAGCGCCTCCTGTCTTTAGTTATTATTATTTCCTTCATCTTATAAGAGGGGTACAAAGAGGAGGCCCCCTCGGTCCAATCGGCTTGGCCTGGTTTCACCCCAGGCTACTGAGCCCCACCGCCAGGACAAGGCTTGAATTATACACCTGGTCAAATAAATTTAATTATTCTTTATTGATCTCTTTAATCTAATCTCTTTCTAACAATGGTCGTAAATTGTCATGTAATAAAACAAATTTATTCACCACAATTGCTGTTCAAGAACGTGGAATATTATAAAGATACAAGGCACTCGGCGCGTAGGAACAATATATATTATTGGGTAGTCTTCTGGCTTCCCTTCAATTGTAGTCTGAGGGTCTAACATAATATACCTACTCAGGTCTAAAAATTATGAATTAGAACATAAATGTAAACCCTCATAAGTTTTCTCCTAATATAAAAATAAAATAAAATATTAAACCAATGTTGATATCGACAGTAAGGTACATTCACCATTACTAGTAAAGTCTTTAAAGGAGGCTACGTATATGTTTGTGTAATGTGTGTGTGTGTGTGTGTGTGTGTGTGTGTGTGCGTGTGTGTGTGCGTGTGTGTGTGTGTATGTGCGTGTGGGCGTGTGGGCGTGTGTGCGTGTGTGCGTGTGTGCGTGTGTGCGTGTGTGTGTGTGTATGTGTATGCGTGTGTGTTTGCGTGTGTATGTGTGTGAACATGTGCGCGTGGTTGACTGTGTTATACTACTCTTCTTGAGCATTTGTTCCAATTCATCATAACTTATCATTTTAATCCGACCTGTCAACAACTCTTTACACTCCTGTGACGAAAGGGGATAGATGTTTAGTTTACGATTAATTAAATTATAACAAAGAAAAAAATTATTTCTTTAATTGCAAATAAGACTCATTACTTCTACAGTGTGTTAGAATATAAAAAGCTTATCCCAAGTGGTCTTCCATTTGCTGTAATACAGTCCTTTAATTGCAAATAAGACTCATTACTTCTACAGTGTGTTACAATATAAAAAGCTTATCCGAAGTGGTCTTCCATTTGCTGTAATACAGTCCTTTAATTGCAAATAAGACTCATTACTTCTACAGTGTGTTAGAATATAAAAAGCTTATCCGAAGTGGTCTTCCATTTGCTGTAATACAGTCCTTTAATTGCAAATAAGACTCATTACTTCTACAGTGTGTTACAATATAAAAAGCTTATCCGAAGTGGTCTTCCATTTGCTGTAATACAGTCCTTCAAACGTTGAGGCCAGTTATCAATAGAAGCACGCATTCTTTCCATGGGTAAGTTCTTCACAGCCAATCGTATGGATTCTTTCGGCGACTCTGAATTATAATTTATTTACTCCCTAAAACTGAACCATAAATCATAATCCAGCAGATTTAGTTCGGGACTAGATGAAGTACAGGCGTCAGCTCTGATCAAGTCCAGAACGTTCGCTTTATCCAAGATTGGGTGGCTCATGCTCGACCTGGTCCCGAGTCTTGCAGAAAGGACCATACTTAGTTATGGACCATGGCGTGGTGCCCACGTTGCGCTCTGTCCACTAATAGAGACGCTATCCTATGATTGCTAAAAGTTCTATAACGTTTAGCAAAAATACGGTCATTTTCTTTATTATAATGTAAAAATTTTCTCATCCGTAAACAAAATTTTTCTGTGACCTCCCTATTCATCTTTAATTTATCACTTTAGAAAGGACCCGTTCGTCACCTGGCTGCAGTCTGCAAGCCTCAGTGCAGGCTGAAAGTCCTAAGTCATCCCTTAAAATACGCGACATGGTTCTAAGGGCTACATTTCCAGAGATAAAAGTTTTGCTTTCGGACAGGATTTTTTAGAATTCTCTCCCACTTTTTCGTACAAACACTATGTGGACTATCAGATCTCCCTCGGTCACAAACAGAGAAAGTGTTATTGTAACTATTAATAGCACGGTACACAAACAATTCACTAATAGCAAATGTATGGAGATTTTAAAATTGAATTTGTCTCGACACATATTTTTTTGTGTAATGTAGTCACAGCGTTTTTGTTCTCTATATCACCCCAATGCATTTTAATACCGCAAAATATTGTACAATGTATTGGCTCCAAAATGAGACAACACAATGAACAATCGTATAAAAATGACAGATTCCAAATTAAAATCTAATATTTTTTATTTTTTATGGTAACAATATTTGTGGCCAGACTAAGCATATTTATAGCAATCGGGACTCCCGTCTTTCTTACGCAGTACTTTACATTTTCTATTAATTGTTGTAAAGTAAGTCAAATGAAAAGATATATAGAAGTATAAAGATATTCACATGTCATGGACGTTATACATACTTATACCAGTATATGTGGATACAAACCCACATGAAAATGTATATAGAAGTACAAAGATATTGACATGCCATGGACGTTATGCATACTTATACCAGTATATGTGTATACAAACCCACATGAAAGTCTATACAGAAGTATAAAGATATTGACATGCCATGGACGTTATACATACTTATACCAGTATATGTGGATACAAACCCACATGAAAATGTATATAGAAGTATAAAGATATTCACATGCCATGGACTTTATACATACTTGTACCAGTATATGTGGATACAAACACACATGAAAATGTATATAGAAATATAAAGATATTCACATGCCATGGACTTTATACATACTTATACCAGTATATGTGGATACAAACCCATATGAAAATTATAGTTAACAAAAAAAACAATTTACGAAAGGGCCCAAAAACTAATTTCTTTCATTTCGTAATCAACAGAGGAGAGCGTTCAGAAACGTCATGGGTACGTCTACAGTTAAGAACTGATTGATAATGGGAAACGTACGAAAACGGAATAACATATCGCCGAACGAGATTCAAATCGTAAGGAGTTCAATGCTCATAGATACAGGGGGATATAGTTTCATGACCGAAAAAACCCCCAATAAATCTACGGTGAAGCTACTCCCAACACATTCCCGTCCTCGCCCTTTCATAACACACGCGGGCTTGGCGTTTCAGATATTCCGGAACACATAACGACTTCATATTCACATTTTACGAAGAGTAATGTTCCTCAGAATGAGCCTCTGTCGAAACAAAGCACGTTTAGGATAAAAGATATTTCTTTATATCCAAGTTGTGAGCCAGGACTTTATCCACATTAAAAATAATTATATTTCCTTCGGGGTTCGAACACTTACTGAATAAATACACTTGGGACCTTTTTCCGAATTTGATATCCGAAAATTCCCATTATATGTTTTAGACCCCTGTCTTATTTGTCCTGAACTGCGAGTTACGTGTAATCTTGGTATTGTTCTATAGGAACAAGGGAAAAACGTTACCGTTTTCTAAATCATTATTATACATATGTTTGTTTATGTTGTTGTTATTTTATCTGCTGATAATCGATTTCAAATTTATGTTTATTTTGTTGTTGTTTTATCTGCTGGGAATCGGTTTCAAATTTATATTTATTTCTTGTTCGATTACGACAGAATAAGAGAAATGATTTTC
>JAFELO010000005.1:1816740-1834352 GCA_017140195.1 Eumaeus atala | reverse complement strand
ACGGTGCCCGATAAAAATATTATAACTGTTTTGGGACCAGCAATTTAGATGAAGAAGATGGGAGGATTAGGTAGTTTTCTGATTTCTCTCTTAAATCTGGGTACAGGGAAGTATTGCAATAGGTTATTTAAGCCAAGAATAAGAGAGGGCAACCAGGTAAAGTCCAAGAGCAGTGAAATGTGTCACACTGTTGTCTAAAAACTAAAAGTATCTTACCCGTATTTTAAACTATAGTTACCTTAATGATTGTCCGTACAACAGCTGGGTGTATGGGCTCGTCAGCACTCACGGTCGCGCACCTCGCATTGTTCGAACGTCGCGCGCTAAAGAAAATCATTTTCCTGACGCGAGCATTTTCCAACAATTATAAGTCACTTGACGTATTGTCCCTCGGGCGCCAGCTCATCCAATTTACGGAACCATTGTGCCGAGATATTGTGCCGCTCCGCGTGAATGTGTGCCGCAGGAAGTGAACCCCTGCCCTGTTTACTACACCAGCTCACGCTCTGCTACCTGCGGGTGACATGTGCAAATGTATTTAATACATTGTGTCTCAATTTCTTAGGAGTAGTTTTACTTAAGTACGTTAAAGTACTTCGCGTTAAACATTTACACAAAAATAATAATTATAAATTGTTATTATTTTAATTGTGAACAAATTTAATTGTAAACAAACAAATTTTGTAATCAATACAGCCCTTAGTTAAAAACGGCGGATTGATTTATAAGTCATAGAAAGGACCAGTCGAGTTACAGCCGGGAGTCTCGGACAACTACCCAGATAAGACTTCGTACCCTCTCTTTTTACTATTAAGGGTTGTATTGATGCCAAAATTTGTTCTTTATAGTATTTTAAGC
Organism: Eumaeus atala; assembly: GCA_017140195.1. Lineage (NCBI taxonomy): Eukaryota > Metazoa > Arthropoda > Insecta > Lepidoptera > Lycaenidae > Eumaeus > Eumaeus atala. Next base: position 1,833,494 of record JAFELO010000005.1, on the reverse strand, counting down.
CACGGCACACATTCACGCGGAGCGGCACAATATCTCAGCACAATGGCTCCGTAAATCGGATGAACTGGCGCCCGAGGGACAATACGTCAAGTGACTCATAATTGTTGGAAAACGCTCGCGGCAGGAAAATAATTTTCTTTAGCGCGCGGCGTTCGAACAATGCGAGGTGTGCGACTGTGCGTGCAGACGAGCCGATACACCCAGCTGTTGTACGGACAATCATTAAGGTAACTGTAGTCTTCTTGATCTAAATTTCAGGTCTCAAAACAGTTTTAACATTTCTGTCAAGAACAGTCAACTTTTAACTCGGTACTAAATTTTTATTTTTTTCCTGTGAGCAGACGCTCAACCCTATAGCTCAGTATCAATTAGATAGAATACCATATTGATGACCAATTGGTGAAGTGTTAACGATTGTCATATATGCCGTGCACGTTACACCAGACATCACGGGTTACAATCTTGAATTTTATTGACAACGACTACAGAGAACTAGGTGGAAGGTAGTGCCGTGCTGCGTAGGAGGAGGCAGTGCCATGCACGGTACATGACACTACATCCTCCCATGCAACGGAATGGGGCCGGCACAACTGGGGAGGTACCTCTCGCTTACTTGATACCGCCGTAAAGTGACACCTACGGTGTCGTACTTCGGACGATTTGTGAGTAGCCGCATAATTATGCCGATGTTCATGGGCGTCGATAGTCGTTGAAAGGCTCCGATTGCTCGTATGTCTCCCTAAACTATTTAAGAAACAAGAAACTGAAAGGTCACTCACTGCAGTATCACGAAATTGCATAAACTATAAGTGCTAGGAGTTTCAAATTATGCTTGGTGGTTCCTTTCAGGACGATGACGCTGCTCGCTTCTCGTTATTAGAAGGGGTTTCACGAAATTTGATCCCTAAGGGTATCCTTGAAGGCTAATAATTTGTATGGAACTTCGTTATTTCAAACCACTCTTATATACTATTTTTTCCAAATTATACGCGAGTGAAACAAGGCACGGCTAGTATGTGTTATTGTTATATACTATTATTTTTTATTGCTTAATATTTCCTTTAATGTTTACACGTTACAGTGACAACAAACTCAAATAGTGACAGCACAGCGTCTGCCGGGACAGCCATCAATAAGGTACATCACCATCAAATATGACGCACAGAATCTAGGGATCATGAATGTGTAAAAAATGTAACTTGAACTGATTCTAATCCAGTTTATCTATCAATGGACTAAGGGAATCATACATGGGAATATAATATACACTGTTTCACGGAACAGTCCTTAACTCGGCACAGTTGCCGCTTGGATAGCTTAATTAAAAAAATGTTATAAAGAAAATAAACTTAAAATTAAGTGCCTAACATGCATTCGAAACGTTTCTTCTTTGAGAATCTCTTTTTAAATTTCATAAGCTGTTAAGTTTTGAACTATTTTCCTGAAAACGAATATGCAATCTTTCACTAGAGAAATATTTTCATGCTAGAGGCCAGCAAGTATTAGGATAACGAGGATCTGCGAATATTTTCCCACTGGATTGGACCTTCCACAATTCTTATATTTGTAACGGTTTGAGGCTTGCCAGGCTCTACCCATTCCACAGAATGTGCTACGGCATAGCAAATGCTACGTTGTAGCCATTCCACAGCATATGCTATGTTGTAGCTATTTCACAGCATGTCATGGCATAGTAAAGGCTATGTTGTAGCTATTACATAGCATGTGCTACGGCATAGCAAATACTGCGTCAAAGCCCCTGAGCAGAGAAGAGTTCTGCGGTCGTAGCTGTCAGTTCACAATATCCGAGAGACACTTCCAAGCACTAGAAAACTTTATTTTACCAGATATCAAAAATAGGTAGAGCATATTGATCTCTTAATTTTACGCGAATGTCATTACTATAGAAATACTTTTAAGGATTTTATCGCGGTTTACTCAATTAATTGACTAGCTCGACGTTTCAAAAGCTTTACAGCAAAAATTGTCACGGCAAACTGAGATGACAGACGTCCAGATGTTACAAGTTAATAAAAATACTCGAAGAATTATAATTAGTAACTTTTGAAACGTGGAGCTACTTAAATAATTAAATAAACCACGATACAATACGTAATAGTAGTTTTATTTGAATAGATACGCCATATTTTCTGGAGAATGGCGGATAAATGTGCAAATGGATCAACTAATGCTAAGTGACTTATCTACAAAACTAGAGCACCCTTCAAAGTTTGATGATTTAGCTTTTTATATTGAACTTGATCCACCAGAGTTTTCAATTGCTGATACTCATATGTCGCCGGGCTCCGTGCAATGACTTTATCATAAGTGCCCACTTCACTGAGAGAAATGTTAAAACGCCGACGGCCGGCTAGTCACCGACCGCATGAAACGTGACAACACAAATATCACATTGCAGTGGTTTAATGTGTGCAAAAGTTACTACCCCGGTCGTGCAGCATGGAATTATCTCTTACAAAACTCCTTTTCCCCTCTCGTGATACAGGACCTTTCCCTCTCGGTTCTCGGTTCTGCGAACAATATGATGATTTGTTTAGCTCTGCTTTGCATAGTCACATTATTTGTACAACTCGCTGGAATGTGAAGCCCCTTTCCGATCCCCTTGCTATTTTCAGTCACTACGACTACGGTGAACCGTCGAGAAACGCTACGTTTTCTCAAATGCGGCCTCCACTCCAGAACGTTATTGGCCCATCTGCCATCTCCTCTTCTGTGTGTGACCAGCTCATTGCCACTTCATAACACTGCCACAGTAGATATAAGTATACTTTATATTACTCTCTGTTGGACATAGACGGGATGTCCACACGGGTATCAAAACCCAATTCGACTGGATGATGGTCGGTTCTTCATCCCAAACGCGGTCACCACTATCAGCAACACTGATTGTTATAAATGTGACTTGCGTTTGGATCCATTCGTAAAGGAAAGCAAATCATCTGTATAAATACAATCAAACTTTGCGGTTATTTCTGCGCGTAGGATCCCTTGATGGTGAGCCGGAATGTCTAACCCAAATTTTAATTATATTTGGTAATACCTTTTGGTAATACTTTTATTTTTAACACTTTAATTTTTTAATTATATTTGGTAATACTTGGTAATACCTCTAAGGTTAAGGTTACTTAAAAATAATATTTTCAAACACGAAATAGAAGTTTGATTACAAAAGAATTAGGAAGTAAAAAATAATTAGGAATTTGTTACAAATCGCTTTAAGTGAAAAAAGTGCACTTTTAGGTGAATTATTCGCTAGTGTGAAAGTGCAATTGAGCCCGATAATTACACTCAAGTAAGAATCCGAGTTGTTTAAAGGTTTTATTTCTAAATCGAAACTCAGCAGCGCTCTCCAACTGTAAAGTTGGCCCCTCGACTTCCCTTATCCCCAACTTGTAGTTTTCTTATTGAGCTTGTTCTCTTCTTAAACAACACAGGAATTAATGGAATCTTGTATTTTCTCTCGAATACAAACAAAAACTTATATTTTTTTTGTATGTATAATTGTGATACTGACTATGTTATTTGCTTTTTGAACATGAAATTTGCTAAACGGTTTACACCTGTAAACCTTTTATGGAAAAATGTTTGAAAAGGGAAACCGTTCTGTGTATGTATTGCATGGATGTGGTAATGCCTACGAAAGGTAAATAGTATTGGGGAAGTAAAGAAGTATCTTATTCTTTATAGTATCTATAGTAAGAGGTAATACTACATTACTACTGACGTAGCACCGCCGTAAATTGACATCAATACAATCGCGTTCCATGCGGTTTGTGCGTACCCGCTGGCCCATTGGAATAGAGGAAGAAAAGTGGGCTACGTATTTGCATAACAACAATAATGCAGATGTCTGTGGGCGTCAGTAGTAGTTAAGTCTCGTTGGTCCACCTGTACTATATGACAAGATATGCGTGTACTTATGTGCGTTTCAAGTTACGAGTATATTTCTTAGGGTAACAAGATAAAAATCTTTTCAAAACATTTATCTTTCGCCTTATTCTACGTTTGTAGAAGAAGCGACACTCACAATAGAAGAAAGGTGTTTAATGTATTGAAAGTTTTATTCCGAAACACTCGAATAAATAATTACCGTGAACACAGTTGTCAGTCCTCACGCAAACTTAGATGTCCCCATTTTTACTTTGCTGGTAGCTTTTTTTGGAAAACTATAACGTTGACTATAACAAACTTCAGGCTCTCGGGTTTTCGTGACGTACACGTGCATCATAAAAAAATACTATCATATTTTTTACATAACGGGCCAAACAGGTATAACTTTAAAAATACACTATTGGATATTTTCTTCTTGATCAGCTACAAGTGAACGTTAACTGTCGTCTCCCTGCAGAAGTATTTTTTGTACGGGCCAAAAGAGTTATAACTTTAAAAAAACACTATTGTTTATTTTCTTCTTGATCAGCTAAAAGTGAATGTTAACTCTCGTCTCCCCTACGGAAGCGTATTTCTCGCCACTGACACTTGGGGGTACAAAGAGCATTGGTTGGCTAACAGCCAGACCCGTACACGTAAATACTATCTTAACACCGGCCATACATTGAGCAGTACAGGTACAGGGTGCTCCTTATATATTGATAACGTGCAGGTTCATACTCAGTTCCGTTTCACTACATTTGGTTCTTATTGAAGTAATATTCAATATTGAAAACTGTTTCCACCAGCAAATTGTTCGTTTTATACAATATGTTGAATAAAACGTGCCTACTTGTACCTGCATGATTCGGGTGCTACACAGAAATACCTCCTAAAAGCATCACAGCGGCGTCTAAAACAGTGTAACAAATACGTATTTAACTTGGATGTATTATATAAATTAAATACGGATTTGTTACACTGTTTTGTATCTATTATACAAATCAAATACGTATTTGTTACACTGTTTTGTATCTATTATACAAATCGAATACATATTTGTTACACTGTTTTCAACTGTTTAGAAAACAAAAGTTTATCGTTCGATTCTCATCTTCCACTGAATGATGCTCCGCTCGGTGCGGGTAGAAAACAAAAGTTTATCGTTCGATTCTCATCTTCCACTGAGCGATGCTCCGCTCGGTGCGGGTAGAAAACAAAAGTATATCGTTCGATTCTCATCTTCCACTGAGCGATGCTCCGCTCGGTGCGGGTAGAAAACAAAAGTTTATCGTTCGATTCTCATCTTCCACTGAGCGATGCTCCGCTCGGTGCGGGTAGAAAACAAAAGTTTATCTTTAGATTATTATCTTCCACGGAGCGATGCTCCGCTCGGTGCGGGTAGAAAACAAAAGTTTATCTTTAGATTATTATCTTCCACTGAGCGATGCTCCGCTCGGTGCGGGTAGAAAACAAAAGTTTATCGTTCGATTCTCATCTTCCACTGAGCGATGCTCCGCTCGGTGCGGGTAGAAAACAAAAGTTTACCTTTAGATTATTATCTTCCACTGAGCGATTCTCCGCTCGGTGCGGGTAGAAAACAAAAGTTTATCGTTCGATTCTCATCTTCCACTGAGTGGTGCTCCATTCTATGAGAATTGCTCTGAAATACAAATCTCATCTAATGTGACCCTACTCCTACAGTTGTAAATCGATGTATTTTAGATAGTTTATCATATTTTTAAAGAAATTTTACTTCGCAAACGTAACACAATTTACGGTATGTGCTCTAGGTAATATATTATGTCACAAAACGGTATATAACGTTCAATAGCTAAATAATAACTACGCAGCTCGTTTGCAAACCTCATTTCGTAAATGGAGTCGGCAGTTTGAGGTCATTCATTAAATTCGGCGCTTAATGTTCACAATTTATTATTGGTTACAAGTTCTGGATGCATCGTTTGTGCCGCCGATATTACAAACTGCCACTGGACAAACTCCGCGGGAACACTACATTCACTATTTGACAGCTCGCTGTAAGTTCTCAATTGTCCATAATATTGACGATTGCGGTTATTGTAGGTAGGATGAAGCTCAAGCAACTCTTACTGTATGTTGATTAAGTTCATTTCTGCTTGTAAGAATACTTAGAGTATACCTAAATATTTGTGTGACAGTGTACAGCGACGATCACTTAAAAAACCACCCACGAGTTATTTACTCAAATAGACTGCATTCAACTTATTCAAGTAAAGCGTAATTGGCACTCATGATATTGGTTTCTGTGAGAGGTGCATTGCAGTTGAATTGGGGCGGCGCGATCAGATAGATACATAGACGCGTATGTCCAGCGGTGGACGCCGTCCGGCTGACGATGTGATGATGATGATGAGTAGACAACACCTATCGCTTAAAAGATACCTTCGCAAACTGGAAGCTAAATTGCGGGAACCCTATATGAGACCGGGCTATATTCTCAAGCGAGCCTCAACAAAAACTTATTTTAAGCTTATAATATAACTTATAATAAGTCAGTGCTTATTATCAGTAAAATTCCATATATCTATAAAAACTCGCGTTAAGAACATATAGCCGATATGAAACACCTACGTGTTACAAAATCTGCAGTTTGTGAGCATGCTGAAGTTGGCCCCTGCCATTACTGTAGATTTGATAAAGCCCAAATTCTCACTATGGAACACTGATTCCTTCCAAGGAGATCCGTGAGGCTATTGAAATTAAAAAAACATCCAAATTTCAATAGAGAAGATGGCTGGGTTCTTCCCTCTGCTTGGGATCCAGTGGTGAACACAATCAAATCAAAAAGTAATCATAACACCTCAAGACAGCAAGATATAACAAGTACCGTTTGCGTTAATCGGAACAACTAAATCTATAATTCTTCGGGTACTTTTAAAACTTGGTACATCAGGACATCTGTCATCTCAGTCCACCCGTGACCACGGTGGCAGTAAAGCTTCTGAAACGTCGGGCCACATAAATAATTTATTAAACCGCGATAAAATCCGTAATAGTAGTTTTATTGTAATGACTAACATTCGCGTAAACTTAAGACATCTATAATTGACATAATTTAAAATTTGTTGCAACGTTTAAAAAAGATCTATACGTCCTTTTAGGACGACCTTGATCTTGATATAACTTTTAAAAAATCCAAACAACGGTAGAGGCTGAGGTAATAAACATATAATAATTATCAATTATAAAATATGTTTTATTATAAAAAAAAGGTTTTTTAACAAGCCGGGCGGCTTTATTCACTTAACGATTGATTTTTATAATATATAAATTCTGAAAATAAAAATCCAAATGGAACGCACTGAATGGTCGAGTATGATATACAGACCGCACTGAAGATATAAGTACATTTTATTATTACATAAACATAATCTATACACCACAAAGCGATAAATCGACGCTCATACAAACTGTATGGCTCGATTTTCTCAAAGTCTACATAACGGTTTCCCATGCAGTTTTCACTCATATATAGAGTCAGTGTTAATGTATAATCTATTCATGTGCAAAGCGAGGCCGATCGCTAGTGACATTTATAAAACACAAATTCTCGAAAAACAGTCCTTCTGGCCTCTAGGGTAGTCGAGCAAAAGGAAATCTCCACAGATCTCCGAAGAACTTTATGGACTATGATATTTATCTCTATTATTTATTACGAGTAACTCTAACAGAACAACCACGAGGAACATTAAACATAAGACCGAGGGAGCGTGCTCGAGCATATTCATGAGAATATAATGAGGCTGTTTTTACCGCAGAAATTATTTAAGACAAAATCCTAAAAATTGAAAGAAATATGGATTTTGCAACTATTTTAAGTAAATGATTCCTAAAAATACAATAAAACCCTTTAGCTATCACCCGAGTATCTTAATGCTAAGCGTGGTATACTTTCTTTTTATGTATTCATAAGAAATTAATAAGACCGTTTTACCGGAGACAATTTTTAAGGCGAAATCCTGTAAATTGAAAGAATTTGGGATTTACCAACTACTTTTAGTAAATGATTACGAAATATGCAATAATACCCTTTAGCTATCATCCGAATATATTAATGCTACGTGTGCTGCTATGTACTTTCTACACTCGTTAGACAACTGACACACTTTTAGTAGACTTTTAGAAATAAATTCTATTCATTGTCGATAAAATCACACAAAATTACAGACTGAAGAGCGTTCAATGTTCATACATTAGGTTATGTGGGAATTGTGTCGTGTACTATTGGTGTAAAGTGAACGGTGTGACGTTAGGGAGGGTTGTACAAACTCCGTTCTATAGATCCACATATAATACTGCAGGGTTCCTTTTTGTTTCATAATGGGCAAGCAAGCAATTCGAGTGTTTTGACAACTAGCGACGCTCGTTGACGTCCGCATAACTGGTATACAGAACTATTACGGTTCTTACCTATTCCCCTCCAAGGGGCTCATAAACCAGAAACGCGACAGTATTGCTTTCATTTTGAGGCGGTATAATGTGTGCAAGAGGTACCCCGGTCGTAACGGTTCAATTTGTATGCGATGCATCGTGGCACTAACTCTTACAAACCTATCTCTGGAGCCCAGGGGACAATAATTTATATAGACCCAGAAAAATCGGCGGGTCCGTAATATAAATACACTAACATCAAAATTGTTTAATTTTTTTTTTGCGAATAGCTCTATTATTTTGGTTATCTTCTTCCTTTAGAATGACGCTTTATGGCGAAGATAGTCCTCCCCTGCTTTTCACGTCTTCCGGCTGATGATGATAATAAAGACACGCTGAAATAGTGAACATTGATTAAAGTTAATTATTTAGATGAAAATTTCCGTTCACGGCGTACCCGCTCTGGCCACTGACAGACAAACAGACAAGCGAAGTATTAATATATATTATGTATGTTATTTTTAATTACGGAACTCTTTAATTATATAATACGATCCAAACAGCTGCAATTTTCAAATTTATTCGATATCCAATTATTAGATACCTATTCGAATTAAAAATTGCAGGAAGGTTTATTATTAATTATTATGTTTTTGCCTTTTGATTCATCTTTAAAAGAGCGGCCTCGTCTGAGTTTGAAATTGACTTTGCGATGAGAGTTTATCATATTTTTTCCTTCCTGCGTAGATTCCAAGAGAGGAAAATGGCTCAGCGTTTTCTTGATTGATCATCTCTCTATCTGCTTCTTTATATAATTTGATTTATAGAACAAACGAGCTACCAGATACTTCTGAACTATCTAAGCCCACAGATATCCATATTATTGTTGTCAGCTAATGACGACTTTCCTCCTCTCCAATGGACCAGCACCTACTCACAAAGCTCACGAAACACCACAGCCACTGTCACTTTACGGTGGTATCAGGAGAGCGGGAGGTACCTCACCGAACGTGCCGGTCCATTTGGCAGCAATGCGTCATAGAACTTTTACGACAATATGCTAAATAAATATTGATTTTTTAGTACATAATAAGGCAGACGAGTAGTAAAATTTACAATAGGAAAACAAATACCTTCCGACCGAATATACGGTTTCAGTCGAGCGTCGGCTAAAAAATGGGTGTCGGTTTAGTTTCGGTTTCTGTGGGAAACCAGCCGAATCTATGACCGAAACTGAAACTATATGAGGGAGTCCTGCGCTGTGTTCTGTCATTGAATTCCATGCAATCGACGAAGATATTTTAGACTGGCTTATATTTGCAGTTCGCTTACATAAAGTTTGTTATTAATTTTCATATTGATTTAGTTTATAAGAGCAGATAGTCAACATAAAACACAATATTATATATAATGTATTAAGAAAGAACAATATAACCATATTTGCAATAATTATAATAGAATTAAGTTAATAAAAATGTTATTTTAGCTTACTATCTAGACAACAGACACATTTTGGTTAATTTAATTTAGGTATAGTTTTTTAGTGGTGCTAATGTATTAAACTCAGAGTTTACAAACTTCATTTTAATACCTATTTATCACATTCAGTTAGATACCTGGGTAGTAAGACATTCAAGATGAGTAAGATATTTAGGTAAGTGGGAGTAGGTAGTTAAGCTAAGTACCTAATTGTTTTTTTTTTTTTTTTTAAAATTAAAACGTATAAATAAATAATTGGGTACGTATTTTATCCACTAACCTACTAACCAAATAATTACTACTAGCAAATACATATTGCCATTGGTAAAATTAATATTTCTTTATTGTTTTTTGATTTAAACACCCTTAAACTTCAAACGAGAGATTGTTGTTTCTAAGGCTCAATTAATTTTTTTTCTATGTTTACTAACTTCTATATCCGTCTTTCGATCGATCATAAATTTCGCAATGCTCTTGTCAAGCATTCACCACTTTGCACAGCATATTTCCCTCAAGGAATGATTCTTCTCTATTTTCGTATGATTAATATAAATGCAGACGAACATTCTCGAAACACAAATGAAACCGCGTCTAACACCGAGCATTGCATGTGTTACAGAGGAATTGATGTAATAAAGAAAACGAATATCACAACCACGATAGCGTTTAACGGGTAAACAACGGCGCCTCAAATGGTTAAATATTGCCTCGTCTATTTACCGACCGCAATTTAAATTACGAGCAAACTTCTTACATGAAAATGCGTCTATTTCACGAATACATGCATGTGTAAGCTGTAGTGAAAAGATTTTATGTATGTAATTTGCTGAACATTATATATGGATGCGTGTAGCAGGAGATTGGTCGTATTGGCGTTCATTGAGAGCGGCCTGTGTCCAGCAGCGGACCAACAAGGGCTGATGATGATGATGACATCATCATCATCATCATCATGATGCCTGTGTTCATACGCAGGCATCATTTTTTTTAATCGTCCTTGGCCCGCCACTTTTTTCCACCGCTACGACTCCTGTGTCGTCAGGATCTGATGACCTTTTGATATGATCGCAGTACCTAAAAATAAAAATACAACAAAACAATAACATTGCCTATGTGCATTGTAAACTTTTCGGAATGAGTGTAGTAACGCCATTTGCGAGAAATTGTATATTTTTCACGAGGTGGTAGGTAATCCTGTGAACTAACAAAGATAGAAAAACGAAAGTATTGTTATAGTACATACGAGTATCATACACACTTCACCGAAATTAGTGTCATTATTTTCTGAAAATATGGGCACCGCATGATATGGATAGAAATTCGCGCGATCTAAGGTCGACGATCTCGTGCGCGTCAGCGGTAGGGACGAGCAACGCCCGCCCGATACAGGTTACTATTTTATTTACATATTCGAAATTAGAATCGAGTACTGAATATCATGTGATTATGTACACTTTTTAAAAAGTAACTCTATGCCTATTAGTTATTTTAGAGTAGCTCATATGAAGTGGCTCATAATTGTCATCAATTAGAAATTATTGAACATTTTAAAAAATACGATAACGTTTTTACTTGATATTTTAAATTTAAAGTTATAAGTTTAGGTAGGTATGTTGTAAATTTACTTGAAACCAAATACCAAAATGATGGCCATTCAGGTTATTACTTTGACTATCACAAATGCAACTGTTTTACACTACTTACAGTGAAACCGCGGACGCTGTTTTATACCTGATGTACCAACCATAGAACTCGCTCTAGTGGAAACAAAATTTGTATTACATTTTTGTACAATACTGTCATATTCATTAATGTAACATTATTTTATTTATTTTTGTATTATAAAAAGCAGATAGAACTGAGTTGGATTCCCCTAGTCACGTAATACTGGCCAATCGGCAAGATACCACGAGCAGCAGGGGGCGAGCATGGGAGCGGCAGGTGGGAGTGCGCATACATAGATGGCATAGCATTTATATTATAGCGTACAATTGTCATTTATTTAATGAAGTAATGTGCTGGTTTGTCACCCTATGTGATAACTGGAACTGGTTTATATAGAAAAATATTATAGAACACATCTACACACTAGTTCCGATTGTTTTAGCACAGAGAGGTGAGCGCCACATATCACGATCCTATATATTTTTTATAGCATAACGGGGCAAACGAGAAATCGGGGCCATGATCGTTACTCATATGCTTTGCCCTCCTGTCACTCCCCCCCCCCACAATGGGCCACCGGCTACTCAGAAACCGTACGAAATGAGACAGCGACGCTGTCACTTTATGCCGGTATCGCGTGAGCGAGAGGTACTTCCCCGGTCGTGTCAATCCAATCACGTTAAATAGGAGGATGCAACATACATGGCTCTTCTTAAAACCACACATACCTTTCATCTGCCATACTTTCTAGATGCCCCTTGGCATTTTATAAAAACTATCATTACCTCGCGGTTTCACCCGCGTAGTTCCGTTCCTATTTCTCGCAGCGTCACGGTATATGGAATATAGACTTCTCGTCAAACGGACTATCCGACACAAACATAACTCTTCAGTTCGGGCTAGTAGTTCCTGAGACTAGTGCCTTCAAACAAATAAAGAAACAAACTTTTCAGTTTTATATTATTAGTATAGATATATGTCTATACTAACCGGATTCATCCGGTCAAACCGGATCACCCAAATTGCAACCAGCGCCAGCCTAGTTTCCAAGAAACAACAGGTACGAGGGTGGATCTAAAAGTTCTAAGCCCGACCAAGAAAATAAAAGAAAAGTGTATCTAAATTTATTTTTATTTTCCGACATAGTCTCCATCTAGTTCAATACACTTCTTCCACCTGAGCTGCAACTTGTTTATCCTCTCGAAAAAAAAGATTCCGGAAGGTCGGCGAAATAATCATTTACTGCGACTATCACCTCATCTTTGTTCGAAAATTTCGAGCCATCCAAATGTTTTTTTAAATTTAGAAATAAATGATAATCCGAGGGGGCTAAATCCAGCGAAAAAGGTGGGTGGGGATCATGGATTACAGACATTGTTTCAACCGAAGTGTGAACACGTTGTCTTGATGAAACAAAATTTTCTTACGCAACCTTCCCGGCCTTTTTTCTTTTATTTCTTCCCGGAGTCTTCGTAAAAGGTTACAATAATAACTAGAATTTATAGTTTGACGTTTCGGTAAATAACCTACAAAAATAATGCCTTTCGCATCCCAAAAAAACAGAGGCCATGACTTTGTTAGTCAACAAAACGACCTTAGCCTTTTTTGGTGTAGCAGAGTCTGATCTTTTACATTGTTTGAATTGTTGCTTTGATTCAGAGTATAGTGGTGAACCCAGCTTTCATCCATGGTAACAAATCTAGACAAAAAGTCCTCGGGATCAGTCTCAAAAAGTTCCAAAGAGTCTCGCGAAATTGTGTATCGAACTCGTTTTTGTTCAGCTGAAAGCAACTCTTCCGTTATTATGTGTTGCACCCGGCCATAACTAATGTTTGTTATCTCAGCTATCTTACCAATGGTCAAACGTCGATTACCCAGTACAAGATCACAAATTTTATCGATGTTTTCTTTCGTGGTAGAGGATGTAGGCCTTCCACTCATACTCCTAGAATCATCTTTAATGCTCTCACGACCGCGCTTAAACTCAGCTACCCACTTCTTGATACTGGAATACGATGGAGCAGACTCTCCCAAAGTGCTCACCATATCTTGATGGATGTCTTTTGGTGATAGGCCTTTTTATTGAGTGTTCAATTTTCTCCATTATTGAAAATTGTGTCAGATTGTCAACAGTCAAACAAATAATCACAGAAAATTTATATTGTGCAGTATCGGAATGAAAGAGCGCACAATAAATCAATATGACACATACTAACAAATGACGGTAGGTCTAAAAAGATGTCATAGCTCCAAGTAGGTTACGCCACGAATTTTTAGATCCACCCTCGTATTAGAGTCTCTCTTAGCATTAAGCATTAGCGAATGCGTCATTTCCGAGGCTGCAATATAAGTAGCGGCTGGAACGAACGACTATTAGCTCTTTGATAAAAACTTACAGAAACTATCTTTATGATCATAAATGTAAGTTGACCGGGAACTCGGTAAACACCTCGATAACTGTAACACTTTCAAAAGTGTTACACATTAAATATGTTACAGAATTATTCCTGCAACACTCTTATCGTTTCTGTTTGTGCACTTCTAAAGCTATATGTATCCGTTGGGTCCTTTAATTCGCTTTTGCAGTTTCTTTGCCTAAAAGGAAAGAGAGTCATAATCACACTTCACGCGTCCATGACTTAGTCGGGATTCGAACCCGCGACCTGTGGCGTAACACGCCGACAAACCGCCACGTTACCGAGCCAGCCGCTCGGCAAATAATCTATACTAAGGTTGTTTTAGGAGATGATTCTAAAATATTTACTGTCTAAAAGTGTACCCAAAATCTACAACAGACCACATGGTGGTAACAGCCAATCCAAAGGTGACATACTGAAATTTAAGGACATGCTTAAAAGTTAATCTAAAAATGTTACTATAGTGCCTCCGAATATTTCAATTACTTAAATGACAAATTGAATTTACGTTATAATTAATTTCCATGACATAGACCTTTTAATTTTTTAAATTAATTAATTTTTAAGTTTTTGTTTTTAGTTATGTAATGATTTTTAACTTCACACGATTTCGTAACAATTTAATTCATTAATAATTATAAACATTTGCATGCTTATGATTAATTGTGAATTGTGACGATACTGGGTGATATACTTTTAATAACTTTGACATACTCATGATTCTCGCAAATGAAGATTTTTTATTTTATTTTGTAATTTGGCATTGTTATTCGCAGGCCTGGAAACCTGGGCGGGTTGCTTGTTCATTGGCAGGCTTAGCATTGTTATATTTTGTGTAAGAAGTCCTAACAAAAAGTGATATTAAAGATCAAGAAAATCCTCATGTCTTCATGAATTCCATAGTAGCACTTCCCAGGGGCCTTGTACATTTACACATAGGGTGTATAGCCTTATAAATAATTAAGCATAAAGGTCACGAAATTGCGAATTAAATATGTAAAAGAAATTGTTTGAATGAAATATCATTCCAGTTAACTTCCTTGTCGTAATAAACTATACAATATTTGTATGAACATGTTAGTTGCATCTCTTCGTTTTGTTAGCACAAGTATCAATATAATACAAAGTTCTGCTAAAAAGGTGGAAGATTGCAAGATGCTGGCACCGTTTGAAGTAGCCAGGCCTGCTTGGGAAAGGATATCCATGCTCCCCACCACAGTTCAAGTCTTGTCGTTGCGGTAGGGGTGAACCCAGGTGAAGCCAATTGAACCGAGGGGGATCTCTGAACTCGTCCTATATGAAGAGGGGGCCTAAAGGTCAGGAGGAGGAATCGCTCTCGGTAACCCTTTTGTAAGAAGAGGGGACCTAAGAGCAATAGGAGGTGGCGCTTTTGCGCACGGGGCAAGGGACGAGGATGGGATCCACACCCCATTGCACTGTCCCATAGTCGGTGGCGTTATCCTGTAGTGCTGGGCAACCCCATCTGTGGAGGTGGAGGTGGTCCCTTAGGGGGCTGACTAGTCTTCGAGGTGCCCTGAAGATTTGTTGTTCCGTGGCACCTGACCAAGGGCGGCACTGATGACACTCGCGGTGGTTTTTGTGGGTATCCGGCACTGTATGTGGCGCGAGTTCCACACACCACTGGACCCCACCCAGGGCCGGTGAAGGCATGTAAATGAGTTTCCTCGCGTCAACAAAAAAAAAGGATATCCATGCTGGAATTGGTGATAAAATAAGTCTATATTCGCAAAAGTCGATTGACAAAGGACAATGACAGTATACAAGAAAGATATATCTTCTAGGCTAAGTTTACAAAGTAGCAGGTTTTTGTAATGGTACAGGGCGGGGGGGCAAAAGAGCGATCGAAGACTTATGACGAAAATCGACGCCTATGGACATACCGCGACGCCACATAATTGTCATGGAAATGCGCTATGCTCTCCAATGGGTTACAGATACTCAAAAACAGAACAAAATGCAACAGCGTACTGCGCTACATGTCACTATGTCATGTCACATGTATAATGAATAACATTCAGCAGAATTCAGCTGCGGCGTGGTACACTCTTCCTAAAAGCTTTTTCAGCAGAATAGTACCAGCTATGACATAGATGATAATGATAATAATAATATCTGTAGACTTATCACACCACGCTAGCCAAGCCCTGTGCTAAGTACAAGTACATGAGCTTATACAACGGAAATATATTTAATATGTTTTATAAATTTAAGAAATTTCATAATACAAATTTAAAAGCTTCTAATACATTTAGATGCGAGATTAAAAGGTTGCGGGTCCCGGTCTTTTGTCTGGAAATGATCTTTCGGCTAAACAAATATTTATAAATAATTATGGCTTTGCCTCGTGGCGCTCGTCTCGGCGGCTGTCTGTGGAGTGAGGAGCCGCCACTGGGAGCGCCAAGAGCTCGTGATTTATGTGCAACCATTACTTTTGTTAAACGACTCGAATACGTGACAGCCGTAAGTATTACACACATTTGTTTGCAATACATTGTTACTTTTGTGATCGGATACCTTGCATCGTATCCGTAGTCTGATAAAAACAGATGGCCGATGATTTCAATAAAATATTCTGCCAGGTACACAAATCGAAGCCAGAACCTCAATCTAAGTTAAACATGCTTACCTCTACACTAAAGAGCATGTCAGAGTAATATCCATGCGTCATATCATATTGACTTTACTCGCGCATCGAGAAGTTTCCATTACCTCAGAAGGTAATAGCGACAAAGCAAACTTCACATAGCTAATAGAACAGGAATTTCGTTTACGTCTACTCTACCTGTCAGCGTCCAGAAAATACACACTTTCATATTAAAGTTTTGCACCCCTTTCAACCCATTTGAAGTGGTATTTCCAAAAATCCTC
>JAFELO010000005.1:1785048-1816646 GCA_017140195.1 Eumaeus atala | reverse complement strand
TTATGTTGACAATTGATTACAAAATTAAACCTTTAACTGAAGAAAACAAAATTCTCAAATCGGAAATTGAAGTGTTTATTAACACAATAAATATTCCAGAAAAAGTTCACAAGAAAAACAACATTATAATATTACAATAAAACTACTTTTACGGATTTTAACGCGGTTTATATTTATGTAATTAATTATTTATCTAGCCCGACGTTTCAGAAGCTTTACAACAACCATGGTCACGGGTAGACTGAGATAACAAATGTCCTGATGTCTAAGTTTTTTATTAAATTGTCATAGTTTCATGGATTACATTATATATTATGCAGTCACTACAACATCAGCAGAATGGGATTATTTACAGTGCCTAAACCACTGCTATAGAGTGTTATCAATGTTTTGCTGTTATTCTATGATCTGGTTAGTTTATTTATTGCGATACTACAAAATTTAAATAATAATATGTATTAATGGGATAATTAGCCCGCGATCTCTGAGTACAGGTCATGAAGAGCTTATGGTAGCGATTGCGAAGTATGAAATTGATATACTAGCATTGAATGAGACGTGGCTCAAGGACGGTGAGGATGCTACTGCCCCGATGATACCAGGCTATTGCCTTCGCCATGTTCCACGTCCCTCTAATATACGGGCGCGAGGTAGCGGCGTATGATTTTAGCACTTGCGAAAAGTTCCGATGCGCACCCTTAAATACCCTACCACAGTACCTGTAGAACAAGTGTAGGTACAGTCGAACATAAATTGTAAAAGAATTGCAATAGGTACTTTTTGACTTCCGTGCCTATGTTCACAGACCTTTGATAATGCGTTAAATGATTCTGTCTGCTTTTAGTCGTGACATGATCATATAGTCATCTTAGGCGGTTTCAATATTAACCTTTTGAATACTAGAGAAGGCAACGCTATATTACTCAATGATCTCTTGTCCAGCTTCAGCCTTCAGCAGGTTGTCAACGAGCCTACGCACTTCTCCACTCATGGCGAGACTTTACTCGATCTTAGTTGCAGAGTCGCGGATGTCACCAGAGTACTGGTCGAAGACATTCCCACATTGAGTGACCATGCGTTTGTAGTGTGCGATTTAAATTTGCCTAGAATAAAAATGCGTTCTAAAACCATATATTGGAGACCTCTTAAAGACAAAGATTCGTCACTATTAAAAGCCCATATGGAATCACTCAATTGGAATGCTATGTGTGAGAAAGATAACGTCGATAAAGCGTAAAACACCAAACTACAAATATGCTTTGGGTGATAAATAAAAAAATGCTTAATAAAAAAAGTACGTTTGCATGAACGTTAGAAATGCTAGATCCGTGTGGAAACATATAAGGGATAACATAAACTTTAAAAATACCGACGTACCACTTCCTATCCATTTACGCGATGTTGAAAATTTAAACAAACACTTTTTGAACAAACACTTTTTGTAGTGGCTTATATTGAACACTATTTAAAAGGTAGAAAAAGTGGCGGAAAAAGAGGTAGTTGACGTTTTTCGGTAACTACACTTGCCATCGGTGTGGATGGTATCTTGCTTGATATGTTACTCCACACATATTGTGCGCTTTTACCAATATAATAAACAAGATACATAATAAACAACCATTTAATAACATCTTCGATTTTTCCTGAGACGTGGCGCGATTATGTGGCGCGTCCCATTCCAAAGACTGCACATTCAACAAAATTTAAAGACCTGAGACCAATTAGTGTATTACCGTGTGTTCTAAAATTTTAGAAAAAATTGTCTGCAAGCAGTTAACAGAATATGTGGAAGAAAATATCATTTTACCTGAAATGCAGACTGGATTTAGGCGGCATCACAGCACAACTACGGCAATGAGCACCGTGATCGATGACGTTCCGCACGCTCAGGGTAGCGGGAATGTCACAATAATGGCACTTCTTGATTTTTCTCGTGCATTCGATGGTATAAATATTAAGCTATTATTGGCGAAACTACGGTTCTTCGGATTAAATGAGACCTCTGTACTGTGGTTTGCCAGTTACCTAGAAAACAGATACCAGGCCAAAGAAATAAAAAACAAGGAGGAACTCGTCGCGGCGTAGCCATATTAACAGTGGAGTCCCACAGGGTTCCATAATAGGGCCTACTCTATTTAGTATTATGTATCATCTAACCCCCGGGATATCGTCCAGCCTTTGGATGCAATTAATGGCGATCTGGATCGAATTCTCACCTGGGCCCGATACAATTATTTGGTTTTGAAGCCCTTTAAAACGAAGTATATGGTATTTGGTACCAGAAAACAGGTACATCCTGTTAAAGGTAACGATCCAGTAATTTTCGTTGATGGCGTCCGGATTGGTGCGGTAAGTGAGGCTCGCAACTTGGGTCTGTTGATGGATGAAAATCTAAGATTTGAAAAGCACGTGGCAAAGATTGTACGTGACTGTTTTATCGTTTGAGAAACACTTTATGTGAAGATCTACGTCTCAGACTGCGAAATTCTTATTCTTTACAAAGGTAACTACGTTGATGTCGTGATTGGTCCGGTCCACGACTAGATAAGAGCTAGAGCGCACCAAAAGTGGTATACAGCGAATACAAAGTGCATGTGCACGTTATTGTTTTGAAATACCGCGGCGAGATCACGTCAATCCTTTCATAAGCCAAGCATCTTTACTGAAAGTGGAGAACCGTGCCCGACTGCATCTAGCAACCATGCTGTTTGGTATTGTTAAACATGGCGTGCCTGTTTACCTGTTTTAAGAAGTTGGACTGGACAAGAGATACTAACACCGCAAAACACACTAGAGCAGTGTTTCCCAACGTGGGGCCCACGCCGCACAAGGGGGCGATTTGATAGTTAAGGGGGCGATTTTCAAATGGACTCGACACGACTTTAACTCTTCGCTTTGGGTTATTTAAATGCAATGCTAAATATCGGTGACAAATTTAACAAAAAAGGCAAATTCTTAAAAAAATGCCGTAAATAATTATTAGGTATAATTTCGTTTGACGTTACCAAAATATCTACTGGGTAATTAGAGTCGTCAAGTAAACATCGTCGGGGATTCACCGTGGAGTGCGCCACCTGTCGCGGGGAAACCTGGACGTTTTAAAACTCGCTAAACCACGGCGTTGTTCGCACCTAATTGACCCAACTCAACTTCTGTAGTGTATCACATCATTCAGTTGGTATTAATTTGAAATAAGTATCCGTCAAGTAATCGTTGATTTAACAAATATATCTAGATATATTGTAGCAGTTACGCTTATGTCGTATTACTCACGTGCGTACACAACTCATGACTGCGCAATGCGCATCATAACACGATCAGTAATGTAGTCGACATCGTTCGCTCAAGATACACAACCAGTTTTCAATATATAAAAGTATTTAAGTTGTTATATTCTAAATAAATTTATATAATTATTATTTAGTTATTGTTATTTTTACGCCCACCAACAACAATATTGTATAGATATAATTGGTAAGTATTTGATTTTATTTATATTTATTTTAATTTTAGAAGCATTTAACTTTCCAGAAATTTTTGTCAAGTGAAAAAAATATCGGTAATCGTATTATATACATTTAAATAAATATGTTTCTTTGCGTCATACGTTTACTCTGTCATATTGAATCAATTTTAACACATATTTTATTATGTTGTTTTTAATTGTTTTTTAGCCCATAATAAAATGAGTGGAACAAACAAGAAAAAAACTCATCAATATTCGGAGGAATATTTAAAATTTGGGTTCATACCCGCTGTTCACGATGAGCGGATGCTGTTTTGTCTTTTATGCCAGCAAAGCTTGGCCAACGAATCAATGAAACGAGGGCGTCCTGAGGCGCATTTGAAGGATCAACATAGTGCTCATATAAATTCAGATTTGAGTTACTTTAAAACTTTAAAAGAAAAGTTTGAAAAAAGAACAATATCACAGTCTCTATTTATTGCTCGTTCTTTAACAAATAATCGTCTTTCTGAGGCTAGGTATCAAACTTCTTTATTAATCGCTTAAACTGGAAAAAATCACACTATAGGAGAGAATTTGATAAAACCGTCAATATCATCATTTCTTAAAACGGTTCTGGAAAAAGATGACAAAGATGTAAGAGCTATACCACTCAGTAACAATACTGTTAGCAGAAGAATAGACGAAATGAGTGAGGATATTGAAAAACAACTTGTTGAAAAGCTGAAAACAAGAAATATCTCAGTACAAATGGATGAATCAACTTTGAGACACAGTGAGGCAGTATTGATAGCATATGTAAGATATATTGATGAAGGGCATTTTACTGAAGAAATGTTATTCTGTAAAAGAATAGAATGCACCACTACCTCCAAAGATATATATAATAAGTTAAAAAACTACTTAGATGTCAATGAAAAATATAACATCTTGTGCTGCAGATAGCGCCCCTAATATGATGGGCAAGAAAAATGGCTGCTTGAAATTGATGAAAGATGCGAATCCAGAAATGATTATTGTACATTGCGTTATTCATAAAAAAAACTTGGTAGCTAAAAATATCTCGCCTGTTCTAAATGAAGTACTACATATAGTAATAAAGTGTGTTAATGCTATTAAAGCTAGTGCCAAGTCTTTTCAAGTTATTTTGTGAACAACAAAATGAAGACCATGTGAGACTTTTACTTCATACTGAAGTAAGATGGCTATCCAAAAGCAACTGCTTGAAAAGATTTATGCAACTGCTTGACACTCCTAGTGATTTTATAAGCGACAAACCTCAAATGAAGTATCTGTTAACAATCGATGGTAAAGCATTTGTAAGTTATTTAGCCGATATCTTTGAAAAACTAAGTATGTTAAATAAGCAACTTCAAGGTGCAAAAAAACGATTGTCGATACAAAAACAAAGATATTAGGTTTCATTACCAATATAGAGTTATATCAGAAACACATTAACAACCAAAACTTTGAACAATTTCTTTGGCTCCAAAATGTGAAGTAACTGATACCGCTTTACTTGTTATTGTCAATCATTTGAATATTCTATCTGCCGATTTAAAAGAACTTTTTCTGATTTAAAACAAATTGATTTCCCAACATGGATGATGCAGCCAATATTAGTGGATTTGTCTGATATATCAAATATGCAGTATCAAGAAGAACTCGCAGAATTCTAAAATGATGAATCCGTAAAAACTTTATTCAATATAAAAGGAGCGATGGTATGGCTATGTGAAGAAACTGAAACTAAATACCCAAATGCAACCAAATGTGCAAGAAAACTTTTACTACCGTTTCCATCTTCATATTTAGCTGAATGTGGATTTAGTGCTGTAAATGATTTACTGATAAAAAAGAAATCGACTTGATATAACACAACGTGGAGACTTGAGATTAAAGCTAAGTAAATTGGAACCTAATATAAAATCTCTGTGCAGAAAGCATCAAGCACTAAATGAATATAAAAAAATCAATATTAAAATTATTTTTAATTTCAGTTTTTCATTATATGTTTTGAAATTTTACTTACGACGTTTTGATAACAATTTCATAGTGATTCCTTCCTAAAACTTATCATTTATATTTCTTAAGGGAACAAAACAATTTTTAAAGATTAAAAATTATGTATGGGGGCATAAAAATTTTAGAAATATTAAGGTGGTGCATGGCCTAAAAAAGGTTGGGAAACACTGCACTAGAGCCACTCATTGCACTCTATGCATGCCCAAACATCGCACAGCAACATTTAGGGGCTGCTTTAAATACGCAGCAACTAAATGCTGGAACAAACTCCCCCCTTCACTCCGTGTCCTTCGCACTAAAGATAATTTTAGGGTTAATTATAAAAAATATTTATTACTTGTCCAGAATACAACATAGGTACCAAATGTATTCTTTTTCAATTTTTAATGACATAAAATATTATCATAATTAAATAAATTAAGAATTATTTTTTTAAAAAAAGTGAGCTGTGCTCATGCGTGTACGTGTCTGTATTTTTGTATTTTATCTATTGAAACAAAATTTGTAATTCACTTCCACCAACGATATTCGCTTACCCACCTATTAAGCTATGTATATATATATATATATGTGTGTGTGTGTGTGTGTGTGTGTATATGTATGCATATACACATTTTGAAATTTTAATTTTATAATTTGTTTTTTTTTTTGCATCTTTTCTCCTGCTGCCGGAACGGGAATAAATTTTATGGTTGGCCTGAAAATCAGAGTTAGGTATTCTGTTCTTTTTTATGTTTTTATTATGTTGGTATCATTCGTACACATAAAGCAGTTTCCATTTCATTCATTTCATTTCAAAAGCATAGGAATCTCCAGACATCGGTAACCGAAACAAACTAAACGTGTCAAATGAAATTCACACTGTAACATAATTCTATCCCAACCCGGCTGGTCACCATGGGATAAGAGACCAATACCTTCTAGGGTTACAAAATCAATTAACCGAAATAGATGAAAGGGATAAAATGTATAGCATGGAAAATACATCAAAACAATATAATATAATTAAGAAGGATAAACTAAACCCTAATAATACTATGAAAGAAGAAGTATCTATATCGATAAACTTTAAATACAAGTACTTTGAGGACAGATGAATCATTACAGGTACTGGAATACGCTTTGGAAGATATAAACTGGGATATTCTAGGTCTTAAAGAAGTAAGAAGAATGCGTGACAACAGTGAACAACACGAAAAATATTTTTTTACCACTTTGGAACCACACCAGGCTTACACGGAGTAGGCTTCCTAGTAAAAAAGTGGTACAGCGATTATATACAAGAATTCATTAGAATTTCTAAACGCATCGTTCAACTAAACATTAGTCTACCTGGCTATGAAACTATGTCTATAATTCAAGTCTATGCACCTACAGACATTGCGCCGAAAGATATTAAGGGTGCATTTTATAAGGACCTTGTGAATACAGTAGATAATGCTCGAAAAATAATTATTGTCATGGGCAATTTCAATGCCCAGATTGGCGAAATGAAGCATAGTGAAAACGGGATACTGGGTCAGTTTAGCACTGGTAAAAGAAATAGCAACGGACAAAGACTGGTAACCCTGGCACAAACATATAACATAAAGATCTTAAATAGCTTCTTTAAAAAGAGCAAAAATAAAAAATGGATATCTCCTGATGGAAATTTTAAGAACGAAATAGATTTTATACTTTCTAATAAACCGCAGTACTTCAAAGATGTAAGCGCCTTGAATAACTTAAATTTTAATACTAATCATCGAATGCTACGAGGATCAATTTACAACAAACAACTAAGAAAGAGCCAAAAAAAGCATTAATATATATATTTATAGCAAAAAAAACATCACTTGATTGTACCTCGCTGCCTCTAACAAAAAACTTGACAATGCTCAAGTATAAAATTAAGAGTTTTAGTGAAAACTTTCAAAATGTACAAGACAAATATAACGTAGTAGAAAAAATACTCCAAGGAATGGCTGGGCAATTGTGTATCAAAAGAAATAAAAAATATAAGTTAGGAGATGAAGCAGCTACTATTAGAAAATAGAATACAAAATGGAATCTTAAATAAGAAACAAAAGCATACAACACTACATAGAAAAATCTGGAGGAACTCAAGGAAAATGTGAATTGGATTCCATGCATCAACTTAACAGAGAAACGAATGGCAAGAAAGGAACAATACGACTAAAAGTTACGGAAATAGCAACGAACTTCTATAGCAACCTATATAATGATGATGAATACTATATAAGTATACAATACAAAACAGAAGCCAGGGTGGAGTTGGTTCCACTAATAATAGAATCCGAAATAAAATATGCAATTAAATCCCAAAAAAATAATAAAGCTCCTGGCGATAATAAAATTACAAAGTAACTTCTTAAAGTATGCTTTGATCACATTAAAAAGACTATTCTAGACCTTTTCATTCTTAAAGTAGAAATCATACCGACGCAATGGACATCTTCCACGATTATACTTCTACACAAAAAAAGGTGATAAAAGTAATATTAACAACTACCGACCCATTAGCCTATCCTCCAATTTATACAAAATATTTTCTAAAATAAAACTAAACAGAATTACTTCCGTGCTAGATGAAAATCGTCCAAAAGAACAGGCTGGATTTCGTAAGTCCACCATGGACTATATTTATGTCATAAAACAAATCATAAAAAAGTATAATGAATATGGAAAAACGTATTACTTAGCATTTGTTGACTACAACAAAGTCTTTTATTCACTTAAGCACAGGTACATATGGGACGTTTTAAATTTTCAATCAGTACATCCAAAATACTTAAGAATTATTTAAAATATATACAAGAATTCAATATCCAAAATTCTGACGGAAAGAAAAGGAACAGAGTTTAAAATAAAAAAAGGAGTACGTCAAGGTGATCCATTTTCTCTAAAGTTACTTTCATCAGTGTTAGAACATATATTTAGGTGACTGGATTGAGATACATATGGAATAAATATAAATGGAGAAAAGCTTAACCACCTTTGATTCGCAGATGACCTGGTTCTACTAAGCGAAAATCACGAAAACTTGGAAATAATGATTATACAACTGGAACATGAAAGCACAATTGTAGGTTTGAGCCTGAATATAGAAAAAACAAAATTGATGACGAATTACATAAAGACACCAATTATTCTAAACTTAAGACAAATTGAGTACATTGGCCGGTACACATATCTAGGACAAATCATTTCTCCGATTAATCAAATGCAGAAGGAAATTGACACCAGAATCAGCAGTGCTTGAAAGAGATTTTGGTCTCTCAAAGAGGCAATGAAGAATCCATGTATACCGAGACAAACGGTTTCAAACTTGGGCCTTAAGCAACATACAGAAAACAGCGCTTAAGGTCTATCAGAATAATATGGAACAGAGTATATTAAATATTAAATTACAAGATAAAATCAAACTAACAGATATAAGAAGGCAAACTGAAGTTTTAGATGTAACAGTAACTGTAAAAAATTGTAATGGGACTGGATAGGCCATGTGACAAGAAATAAGAGAAACAAATGCTCAAGAGATGTAATGATGTTGTATCCTCGAGATGGAAAAAGAAAGAAAGGATGCCAACGACTAAGATGGGAAGGTGAAATAAAAAAACATGCAGGAACAAGATGGAGAAGAAAAACCACAGGAAACATAGGAAAGTATGGAAAACCCTAAACGAGGCCTTTGCCATGGGACAATCTGATACGGAAAATGTTACCGATGCCGATAATTTTAAAGTAGAAGTTGAGGCCTCCTCCAAAATTAGCCACTTATCCCTGTACTGGGCTAGTTCTGTCCAGTCTGCACCGGCGATCCTTATAATTTCGTCTTCCCACCTTGTGATAGGTCTTCCTTTACCTCTTTTTCCGAGCCGGCTATTCCATGTCGTCACTACTCCAGTCCAACGGATAGAATGAATGAAAAAATGAAACATAACTTCCATCTTAACGTTTTCGCGAATTGTAGAGCGTTTGTCGATCTAGTTAATTTTCTTATTTTTGTATGTCTTATCTTTGTATGTCTTATTTTTGTATGTCTTATCTTTGTATGTCTTATTTTTGTATGTCTTATCTTTGTATGTCTTATTTTTGTATGTCTTATCTTTGTATGTCTTATTTTTTCATTTATCTAAGACTGAGCATGCTCCTCTCCATACCTCGTTGGCAAGTTCTTATTTTGCCTTCTATGACGTTCGTAAATTTCTATGTTTGACATCCGTATGTGAGACCTGGTAGTAGGCACGAGTTCATGATTTTGGTTTTCAGGTACGTAGGCAGTGTGCCCTTGAATATTTCTCCCAATTTCCAATATTTGTTCCAGGTGTTTTTGTTCCTCCTTCGATTTCCTTGTCATTATTTTTCTTATTAAAACTTATTTATTTTCCCAGATATATGTAAAGGTCAGAGTATCTCAGGAGTTCTCCTTCTGCTGTTGTTGGTCGCTCTATACTATTTGTCACCACCATGGTTTTTGATATGTTAATTTCAAGACCCACTTTTATGCTTGCATTATGTAGAGATCCTATCATTTGTTGATCCTATCATAAAACAAGATCGTCTGCAAAGCGGAGATGGCTTAGACATTTACCTTTTGTATTTATACCACATATCTTCCAGTCTAGCTGCCTAAAGATGGATTCTAATACAGTTATCAATAGGATTGGGGATAAGGGATCTCCCTGTTTCACGCCTCTTTTGATGGGATGGCCTTTGGTTTCGTGCATAACTTTACCTGTGCTACTTTGATTAGATTGTATTGACGAGAAGTGTTTGTATATCGTTGGTAGTAAACTGATTGGTCTGTAGTTTCAGATGTCGGTGGGGTCGCCCTTCTTATAGATCAAGATGATGTTCAATTCAGTCCATTGTATAGGCATTGCTGTAGATTTTAATATGTGATCGAACATATTTGCTAATTTTGGAACTAATATTACACGGCCCAATTTTAAAGCTCCATTGTGGATGTAATCTGACACTGAGCTCTTGTCTCTCTTTAACTTATTCATTGTCTCGAGTACTTCTAACTCAGTTATATCATCAACTGCGTTTGTTTCAGTGTAATTTTCCGGCGTATAAATGCTCATAGTTGTCTTTTCCTCATACAAGTCCATGTAGAAACTAGTAGCTCCTTCCAGGATATCTTCGCGATGGTTTTTTGTTAATTTTATTTGTTGTTTGTAGACCTTTGTACGCTTTTTTGGTACAACCAGTCTGCTTCAGATGTTTTAATATTATTTTTTGTACAGACTAAACATAAGACTACGCCAAACACAGGTTTGGCGTAGTCTTTTTAACGTGTTTACGAATAAGCTTATACAGGGCTTTTAATTCTCGTTTTTTTTTCAGTGCTTGATTTATTTTTCGTTTTATGCAGCGTTCTTCTCCTGTCCGTAAGTTGTAATGTGCGCGGGTGTAGTATTTGATGGACGGGCTTCTTGAAGGCTTTGAGTAATTATGTTGATTAACTTGGTATAGTATGACTGTATGCATTTAATTTCTTGACAGATCGGTAGCGTCTCAAATGATTTTTATACTTCTTTTTTCCCTTTCATTTTTTTAAGGACGCAGTTAAGTTGTTCTTATAATCAGCTCAACTTCTTTTAATATTCGTTAATAGTATTTTCGCTCTGACTGGCCTGTGATCCGATGGATACATTATATTTGGAACTTCCACATTGTGAAATACATCCGGACAATTTGATGAATCTATTCGTTTTTGTATTAATTGTTTGGTGAGCGCCATTTCCATCTGCGATTTAATTTTTTTCTTAAAGAAGGTGTTTTATAGAATATGTTACTTTCAATAGCAAAATCAATTACTTTTTGGCCTCTGCTATTTCTCTCTCTATATCGGTGGGATTCCATTATTAGGTATTCATTTTGCTACGGCTGACCAATTTTTGAATTAAAATTACCCATTAATATGTAGTCATTATGAGCTACTTTTATAGCTTGTGTGATACCTATAATAATGATATTTTGTGCTCCCCAAAGCTAACGTTAAGGAAGGCTACCCGTTCTGAGAAGCTAGTGAAGCTTTCTATATTTTGTTTCAAACATTTTTTATAATAGAATCCACTCAGTGCTTGCCAGTATAGCATAGTATATAGTCTCTATTCTTTCCAATTTCGATTCCAAGCCGCCTCGCTTCAGGTACTCCTACTATGTCGCATTTTAATAACTTTAGTGCTTCAAATAGTTCTAATAGGCGTTGATGCAAGTATACTCACGTTATAGGTAAGTTTCTGTCCTTGTTTTTGGTGCTGGTTTATAGTATTCCTATTTGGAGGGTTGGGGTCATTATATTCCACGGTGACCGGCCGGGTTGGAAGATTTGTTTCATTTTTATTGGTTTTTCTTTTTTGTTTTGCATGTTCGAAGGGCGTGTTGATTGCTATATGATTTTATTTGTTTTCATCGGTTTCTCGTGAGTTTTTATAATTTTCTGTAGTCAAGAAGTTCAATATTCTTGGGCTTTTTGGTCCTTCAGATAGGTTGAGTGATCTTTGTATGTAAGTTCTAGTTTTATTCTTATTTGTTTGTGTTTTGTGTTCTTCATTGCTTTTATTTTCTGGAGAATTTGAGGGCATCGTTTTATTGTTGAAAGATGGCCTTTTGTTTGACTGATTACTTTTAATTTATCATATTTAATAATTGCCAGGTTCCCATTCTCTTTTCGATTTTCAATTGTCCCTGAAGCTCTTTCCTTTTCTTAAGAACATAATCAGGGTAATATTCTTTGATATAGCATGGGGTGTCGTGTAGTGGTTTCTTCTTTTTAAGTATATCTATTATTATTCCGGGCGAGAATATAGTAATGATGATAGGTCTAGGTTCATCTCCTTTTTTTCCTGGTTTTGCAATATATCTCTCAGGTTTCATAATTCTATACCCAAAAGTTTTGAACTTCTCGTCTAGTATAATATTCATATTTTGAGTAATTTGTTCTGTCGACTTGTTGCCAGTTAGATTTTGTATTGTCGTTTTTTGTTCCTGTAATTTATTTTGTATTTTAAGAAGTACATATAAAATTTCCGCCATATTTCCTACCATGATTAAACCCGTCATAGACTCAGTTTGTTTTAGTTACTAGTAGTGGCATCTTGTATTTGAATTTGGTACTGTCTACCTTGGTTGATTTATGACCTTCAGATCGGTGGTTTGTAATCTTTCTCTTAGGCCTACCTCGCTTCTGCGAGATGGCGCTGATATTTGGTTAGTACAGCAAATTGCTTTGGTCAATTTACAACAGTACAAAAAGTCAATCGAGGATCGGGAAGTTGGTGTCTCCGTTGCGGTAATCCGAGATGAGAAGTACTGGGCTCCCGAATCTGTTACAAAATATGTTGAATTTATTAGATCGTTGATACATCGATTTGGTAAGTACTTCGAGGGGTGATGTGATTAATAAGTATCCGAAACGACAAAGAAGGACTTTAATAATCTACTTAAGACAATTCTATTTTTCAACGCAGTTTCCATCTACCTCGCTGAACTTAGTCCATCGCTTCTCGAATGCCGTTACACCAGTTTGATAAAATGTATTATCTAACCCCTCAAAATACTCGTCTATGGCGACAATAACTTCATCATTTGGTGAAAGTCTTCGGTGACCTAACCACTTCTTGAGATTCTTGAGTTAGTGAAAGTCGCATGGGGCCAGATCTGGGGAATAGGGGTGCGGTATGCGGTAACAATTTGAACCGCAATTCATGGAGTTTGGGGCTAAGTGATGCCGTTTCTTTCGCATTTCTTCAGAAAATTTTTGTAGCAAGCTTGCACAATACTTTCTATTTATTGTTTTTCAACTATACAAATAATCCACTAAAATAATCCCTCCAGCAACCCAAAAAACGGTCGCTACCACTATTCCGACTAACGAAACCGTTTTCGCTTTTTTCGGCGCAGGTTTTCCGCTCTCAGTCCACTGCTTAGATTGTTCTTTTGTTTCAGTAGTATAGTGATGTATTCATTTTTCGTCTACTGTCACAAACCGCCGCAAAAACTCGTTAGTATCAAGCTTATACAGCGCCAAACACTCCGACGAATCGTCCACTCGATGTTATTTTTGGTTAACAGTAAGCAAACGCGGCGCCAATGTTGGTGTAAAATATTAAAAACGCGTTCAGATGCTTTACCATCTCTCCCATCTGCCCGCACCTTTAAGCGCCCATCATTCAAAACGATTTTTTGAATCTTTTAGATCATATCAGGATTCGTGACTTCATTTGGAAGGCCAGACCTGTTGGCGTCTTCACAGCTATGCCTCCCATGTTTAAAATCAGTTTCCTACTGTACTGTTTTCCCTTTTAAAACGTAAAACTTTATTACCGCACGAATTTCGTTTCTTCCCATTGCTGAGAAAATTTACGACAGAGAAAGTTCTAGGTCCTCTCACAATACTCACACAACACAAATAATATATGTTCTAATAAACTCAAATTTTACGTTCTATTTCGAAACATTATAGAATTATAGTAATAAATTTTGTTTGCCTATCTTTTTATTAAGGTCGTCGTTTCGGCCGGTTATCAATCAGCCCTAGTATTTTGCAAGTGCGAAATAAATTTAACTAAATATAAAAATTGTCAAAATCTGATCAATAATTGTCTAGAAATACGTGAACAAATATGCGTACAAACAAACTACTTTATATTTTTGTGAGCAGATGGTCTTATGTGAATATTTTGCAATTTCGATATTATTACATACATACATGTCGAATTGTTAAGATTATTTTTTTCGATATGGGATATAAAGAAATCTGTCTTGGTGGAAACCGCTCAACGGTTCATAATAATTGAACGTAATAAGGTTTTATTAGTTCTTAGATTACACCGAGATTCACCTTATGTTTTACTAAGCTTTGTTCTGGAAGAACGCCAGCTCAGCTTATGGCTCAATCTTCAATCAGCTCCATTTCGCTACGCTTTTAAGCTTAGTCATGATTTGACAAAGTTTTTTATGAAGATACCAGGGTGGATTGAAAAGTATTCGGCCTAACCAAGAAAATATACACATACCAAATCAGTTATATTTTTATTTTTCTATATAATCACCATCATGTACGATGCATTTTTGCCATCTCCCATTTAAAGCATTTAAACCGTTGAAAAAAAATTATTATTCCTTAAAGTAAATATATGCGTCTACTGCAGTATTGACCTTGTCGTTTGTCGAAAATCTTTGACCTCCCAAGTACTTTTTTAGGTTAGGTTAGGTTACAGAAAGAAGTCTGATGGTGCCAGATCAGGTAAGTAAGGAGGATGCGGTGAGCCATAATTGAGGATTTCAACCATTGATTGCACAAACGTGTGAACACGGGCGTCATCTTGATGACACAGGACTTTTCTTCTGAGCATTCCTGGACGCATTTCTTTTATTTCCTCTCGTAAATAACGTAATAAGAGACAGAAGGAATCAGAGTTTATGGTCTGACCCCTTACAAGATAATCAATCATAATCACACCCTTCGAGTCCCAGGACACTGAAGCCATTTCCTTATTTGCTGACAAAATCGCCAGAACCTTTCTTGCGGGTGGTGAATCAGGTCTTCTCCCCTGTTTCGACTGTTATTTTGTTTCCGGCGTACAGTTATGAACACATATTTCGTCCATTGTAACAGACGGATCCAAAAGACATCAGCATAAGCTTCAAATAACTTTAAACAGTCACACGAAATGGTCAATCACGTGCCTCTTTGTTCAACTGAAAGCAGTCGCGAAACCCTCCTCGCAGATGTCTTGTGGACACAATTCTTTGACTATGATGTTTTGAATTCGTTCCTAAGTGATGCCAATAATCTCGGCTATCTCTCTAATATTTAATGTTCAGTCTCCCGTAACTAAATCAAGTACTTTAATATTTGACGGATGAATAAGACAGAACAGAATCTCCTGAAGAACTAACCATATCATCATGGATGGCTTTCGGTGATAGCCTCTTCTTATAGTTGTACTTAATGACGGCACGCTGTTCCTTTTCCTCCATTTGCAGAAACAATGTCCGACTGCTTTAAAAAAATCATAAAGGCTCATCTAACTACCGCACGCGTTTCGAACTCCACACAATTAACTAGTCCGAACTGAACTAAATAATGTGAGTAGATTTGATTTTTAGAATTGTATGAATTTGTGTTAGGCCGAGTAATTTTCTATTACAGTCAGGAATTGGGCCGGCACGGCCGAGTTTGTACTGTTCCCACACACGATACTATCACACCTTTTTTTTTGTTGACGCGGGATAACGCATTTACGCAGCTTCACCGGCCCTGGGTGAGGTCTAGTAATGTGTGGGACTCGCGGCGGATGACGATGCCGACTACCAACAAAAACCACCGCGAGTGCCATCAGTTCCGCCCTCGGTGAGGTGTCCCGGGACAACAATCATCAGGGCACTTCGACGGCTAAACAGCCCCCTAAGGGTCCAACTCCACCTCCACAGATGAGGTCGCCCTGCACTACAGGATAACCCCCGACTTTGGGACAGTGCAATGGGGTGAGGTTCTCATCCCCGCCCCTTACCCCGTGCACACAAACAACAAAAAGCGCCTCCTCATGTTGCTCTTGGGTCCCCTCTTCTTATAAGAGGAGTACCGACAGACGGGACTAAAGATCAGGAGGAGGACTCCTGATCTTTAGTCCCGTCTTCTTATAGGAGGCGCACGCAAAGATCCCCCTCGATCCAATTGACTGTTTTTCCATAAGTTTTTATCTGTTTTTGATTAACCAATTTCACGTCCCTTTACTTCACCCGACAGAGTCGTAATAATTTTAAATAATATTTTAAGTAATAGTTTTAAATTAGTATTATTCATAAAAATATGGCCGCAAGTTCTTAAGTCAATTTCCCAGCTACTTGAGAACATTTATTTATACGTCGACGACACAGCGCCTATAAACTCGTTAAATTATCTCGTCTATTAGGTATAGTCGGTGGTGCAATTTTATGGTACAATGCTCTTCCTCAAGCCATTCGCCTACGGCCAACAAAACTCCACAGATAATAAGACTATTTCAGACTGTGTTGACCTTATATATGTCTACTGCTCTACAGAGAATCATGTAGATATTGATATAAATTGACTTCATCTATACTTCTATACCAATATTAGTAAGCTCTAGAGTTTATTTGGTGAAACGTGCTAAATTTCAGAAACTACTGGTCGGATTTGCACAATTCATTTGGTGTTATCATTTGCCGAAAGCGGTTATAAGCTATACACCACTTCGCTATGACAAATGAGAGGCAAGTATGCGGGCTACACGATCAAAACCCATTGGGGTAGGGGAAAGCAGCACAACGCATCGGCATAGTTAATATATGGATGTTCATGGGCGTCGGTAGTCGTAAATTGGCTCCGATTTCTCCCCTATTCTGTATAAAAAACCGAAAGGCGCTACTGGTTTTGTAATCGTATAATTTAATATAAATATGCGTGCATACATAGGATCGGTGAAGTTTGTGTTCATTGATTGCAAAATCACGTATCTATGATCGACATGAAACCCACGCTCATTTTGAACTCATTGTAAGATACCTCTAGATTGTAAGATTCCATTATTTTCTCTAAATCAACCTGGTGGTAAGATATAGAGAGACAGATATATAGAATTTCGTATAACGTGGCAGTAAAAGGATTAATAATTAGCTACAATGGTTCTGGAATCTTTTTTAAAATAATTTTAATTAAACAGTAATATTTTATGCAATTTTAACTATCGAAACGCTTATCAAAAAAGCATAGTAATATTGTGCAATTTTAGAAAATATCGAAAACACTCAGTGTTACCAAAACTAAAATATATAGAAGCGTCGATTTTGAATTGACAATTCGCGGCGTCCTAACAGCTGTTCGCCCATTAACTCAACGAAGGCACGGTTTCCTATTGTATATTCGAATTTACACGTGTCAAATAACCATAAAAACCAGTGAATTTATTAAAATAATAATGGAAGAGGACTCTGGGGTTAAAGGTATGTAATTTTTCCAATTTTTACTTATTGCACCATGAGGAAGCGTGCATCATGGTTAATGCGCGTTATTTTATTTAATATGAGTGTAAAGCTTATAGCTTTCTTTGATTATTAGTCTTCATTAAAAAATATTAATTGATCAATTATGAGTAGTTATTGTAGTAGAAATAAGATTTAGGAGTTTCCTTTTGGTAGCATTCGTTTTGTCTCCAGAACGCGATTGTAAAACGTTCTAATATAATCACCTCTATCTTCAGTTATTTCATGATATAAGTTATAAAATTAAATTAAATACTATCACTATAATTTTAGTTTAAATGTATATAAATATTCCCACAGTAACATGTAATTATTACAAAATACACAAAGTTTAATAATGTCATTCCTAGTTGAGGATATTTTTAATTTTATATGAGTACTAGTACACACATAAAATGTGCCACACTAACTAGTAGATGTGCCCATGCATTATTTAGATGTGTTTTGAAGGTTGAGTTGCTGATACCTCTAATAATATCTTCATAGAAAATTATTTTCAAATATCATGTTTAATAAATTTTGATGAAGTAATCAAGTGAGTTATTTTTAACACTGTGCCTTCTGATTTAAATGAACAGCTCCAGTGACCCGTTTAAGAAGAAGATTGTCTGTTGAGCAGTCAGAAGAAATCAATTCACCTGCTCCTAATACACCTACTAAAAGAAGACCTGGAAGAAGACCTGCAAAACCAGAGCTAGAATTAATTGAAGAAAATGGTAGGGTACTCAACTGCATTTGGTGTATTTCACAATAG
Organism: Eumaeus atala; assembly: GCA_017140195.1. Classification (NCBI taxonomy): domain Eukaryota; kingdom Metazoa; phylum Arthropoda; class Insecta; order Lepidoptera; family Lycaenidae; genus Eumaeus; species Eumaeus atala. The sequence goes on along the minus strand of JAFELO010000005.1, from coordinate 1,798,380 downwards.
TACAATATTGTAAGAGGTTACCATTTCTCAATATTAAAAAGTTATATTAGAGAGATTGGTTGATCAATTCCTCCCATAAAATTGTTATTGATATATGAGTTGTATGGTGTATTGTTAGAGGAACATATATACTTGATATTGTATAATCATGATGATGTAAAGAAGAGAATGATTTAAAAAAAACTTAAAATTAAGAATGTAATAGAAAATATGTCCCTCACTGAGTAGCAGTGATAGCCATTGGTTACATTTTATATCAGCACTAAATAATTTGCATTAATAAATCTATTGCTAATTTATTTACTAGTTATTATTTGGGTTATGTTGATAAAAATATTCACACATTCAATTTTATTTAGTAGTGTTACAAATTACACAATAGGTGCACTAGTGTATAATTTCTTTTGATTTATTATTATTAGATGCCTTTTTAATTAACTCGTGTTACCACTAATTCTATTAATAAATTGTTTATAAGGGCCATTTATTTTTTTATATTATAACTAAATATAACATTAAGTAATTAACTTTATCATCAGGAACACCTCAAGATATCAAGAAATCTGTCACAAAAGACCTTGTAGACAGTATTGACGAAAAACCTGTAACACCATCGAGGCGCAGTGCAAGGATAAAATCTAACACTAGTATTGTGTCTGAAACTACAACAACTGACTCTCCAAGAGCTAAAAGAGCTGCTAGAAGATTATCACAACTTGGTAAGTATGTAATTTTGGTGTTTCTCAATTATCATACATTATTTTTTCGCCTGTAAGAAAGAAGATTTTGAACTACCTTCACATAAAATAAAATATATACATAAGGGCAGCATCCAGGAATAATGATTTATGCTTATAGCTCTGTATTTGATGGAATTTGGTTGGTTAATATTAGACCTATAGCTTTCAACTCAATAGCAGTTGTCGCAATAATTGGGATAAGTGCCTCTCTGTCTTGTACTACACATAAATAATTAGATTATTATTTTATCACTTATCCAATTAGAAATTAACTATGTGATTTAGAAACTAAAATAATGAAATATACTTGATCTATTAAAAAAAATATACCTTTATAATTAAATGAAAAATTGACAGTATCTACCTTTAACCTGTATATTTAATGCCTTTTCCCTAAATTTGTGTATGTACTACCTAAAACTGTCATACTTACTAACAGATACTTGATAACAGTGCAGCTTCTATAAAAGAGCACAAATAGAGTAATCCCATAGGAGCAATAATATCCAGTGGTGGATGACTGTTTAATGAATAATGATAATGTGAGATGTTTTCAAAATTGTGACTCTTGATTTAAAGGGACAAAAAATAAATAAATGTTTGTCTATAAACATCTTTGAATATTGACAACTAGCCCATTCTTTGTTTTAGCAATCCACTGACACTTTCCCTGCTTATGATATCTGTCATTTCAGCCTGCTATGGGTTTGAATCTAGATGTTATCAAATCTGACTCCATCATCATTAGCGGCTCTTATTGGACCACTGCTGAACATGTGCCTCTTTTGTTGAACACCGAGATGACTAATCTCTTACTCGCATCCATCCCAGGCACTTTTCAGACTACATAGTATCTTGAAATTTATCATAACAATGTTATTCATTTGCATGATAAAGGCAGTGACACGGAATCTTCGGTAACACCAGTGAGACAGGCAAGAAGAACCCGTAAAGACTCGACCTCTAGTATAGATAAGGGTAAGTTTTAAGATATCTTATACTTTTTAAATGAAATTCTATATAGAAAAGAGACTACTAAAAGGTACATGATGATGACATGACATTTATGTGTAATAGTGTAAGGCTCTAGTGTGCAAACCTCTTATTCAATAGGGCACAAATGTCGGGAAATTTAGCCTCGTATCCGTCATCATCATCATCGGCCTTTATCGGTCCACTGCTGGACATAAGCCTCTTCCAATGAACGCCACGACGACCGATCTCACTCTACTCGCATCCATCCCGGACCAGCTACTGCACTGAGATCGTCTTCCCGCCTGGTGAACGGCCGAACAATACTTCGTTATCCTAAACGAGGCTTCCACGACAGAACCTCTGTGGCCCATCTGCCATCTGATCTTCTGAGTGTGTGTCAGCCCACTGCCACTTCAGCGAGCTTATTCTTCGCTTGATATCGGATACCTCAGTGCCATATTCAGTTCTGCCATATGATATCGTTACTAGTTTATCGGACAAAGAAACACCCAACATAGCACGATCAATAGCCCCCTGAGCTACTGCAAACTTGCGGAATAGTCCTAAATTAAGAGGCCTTGTTTCGGCCCCATATGTCATCACGGGGAAAACGCATTGTTGAAGACAAGAAGCTCTGCGGTATAGGGACATGAGAATGTGACGAAGCTTCCGGAATGCGGCCCAACCCAACTGATTCCTATCAGCTTCCTGTTTGAAGTTATGTCTACCTAATTGCAATAGTCACCCTAGGTATTCGTCTACGACTTCGAGAATAACGCCATCGATGCTGACCGGCCTAGGGAGAACATGTTCGTTGAACATGACTTTGTCTTGTCCAAGTTCTTCCTAAGGCCAACATGTCGGGAGGATTCATTCAGGCTGTACAACGTTCCCTGAAAGCTCACCCAACTCGTATTCACTAGGGCTCAAATGCCGGGAACTATAACCTCGTGTTCACTAGGGCACGAATACCGGGAACATTAGCCTCGTATTCACTAGTCTATTGGAGCGGAAGATTAGAAAGAGGGTAACACTTTGTAAGATCTATTATAGCTGTATCATGTTTATGGACGTCGGTAATCACCAAATAGTTATTCATAGTTGGCCGGAAACACTGAAAATATATGAATTGCTTAACAATTGGGCTGGTAAGACCAAGGACTAGGTACCTCGCTTAGATTAGTACCTGGATGAAGTGGTGTGGCCAATGAGTGAAAGGAGTATACTCTATAACCTTGATGTGGATGTTTATGGGCATAGGTAGTTACCGTATTGCTCTGACTCCTCGGTTGCCTTTACTATTATTAACAAAGCTACATACTGATGAATCGCGTCGGTACGATCGAGAAGTATACTCTCTCTCGTTTACTTTTTTGCTAATGTCAAGTCATAGTTCTGGTGTTTCGTGCGGTTTGTCAGATTTCGGTGGCCCACTAGAGGAGGAGGAAAGGCTGGCGACACCACAGGGCTCCTACTCGTTTACCTCCGTATACTATAAATATTACTTTATTTTATTGGGTATATCATTTTATTTGGTGGGTAATAGTGAATACGAGCCTAAAGTATCCGAGAAGTTGTGAGGCTTTAGGACATATTTAAAACCTGTGTCGTTTACCTTTGGTGCAGAACAATAGCTAATTGTATGCACGATTTTTTTCATCCTACTTTTCAATCATTTCATCTTCCGTGTTTACAAAAATGTAGACATAACAAAATACAGCTTTATTGTTAGAATTTTCTAACACTTGAAATCAAACCAAATCATTACAATTGTAGGTATACAAATAATGATGAATAATCGAAGTATATGTCCCATATCTACAATTAACTGTAAATGGCGTGCAATGTACGCTAAATAATTATAATACGTGCAAGCTTTTTTGATATATACTATGACGTCACGTTTCATGCAACCACTAATACTATTTTGTAAATTATAAGACTTTATTTTAAGAACCGTATACATATTCCCTATTACATTTACACGAAAATACATGTAAAACCATTACAAAATTAAAACAGAGAAGACAGTAATTATTTTTATTTATAGATTCTTGATTATTTTTACAATTTACATTATATTTCAGCTGACAATCAAACTGATATTAAACAATCCAATGTAATACCAGAAGTGATAACTGAAGAAAGTGAAACAAATATACAATCAATGTCAAGCCTTATTATCAATAATGAGGGTGAAGAAAGTAAAATAGTTCGAAAAAGTCCAAGATTACAAGGAAAAAGGGGACGAAAGAGTAAATCCGCACAAAATGAAAATGATCAAAGTGCACATGGTGAAAATATGAACAATTCTAAAAGCATGTTAGAACCAATCGTAAAAGAAAATGATAAGACCCCTGTGGATGTTCCTGTAGTTTTAGAAACTTTATCAACTAATGATGTGAATGCTGACTTATTAAAAAATGTTAGTTCTTATCCAAAGAACGTAAAGATTGTGTTAAACAAAAGCACATCAGCTTTAGAAAATTATAGTTCAAAAACGAATAGACAAAGATCTCATTCATGTACTATTGCGATGGAACAAATAGCTCACGAGAACATAATTCATAGTGACAGTGAAAGCCCAAAAAAACCTTTCAGAGGTTTTGGTAGTTCACCAATAGTTAACAAATCAGGAATTGGAGATAGTGTATTAAATGAGAGTAACAATAAATCAATAATAAAGGATGAAGCTGAAATTACTGATAGTGGAATATCAAATAAACATATGCAACCTGTTTATGATGGCATTAATAAAAGCATTGACAATGTTCAAAATATATTTGAGAGGAACCCTACTTCCGACATGCAAGTTACGATCACTATGGAAGATACTGATTCTAAATCTGGAAAAATTAACAGGGATGATGATGACCAACGTGTACCAGAAGTAGGCAGTATTCTTGTAACTTCATATAAAGCTGACACATTTAACACAACAAAAGAGAAGAAAAATATAGACGACAATTGTGAGCCTATGGATGTTGACGAAACCATACCAGAGAGTTTGCTTATCGAAGATCATGGAGACGCAAATAATACTGAGCATAGTTTACATAAATCGAAAAGACTATCGTCATCACTTCAAAATTTAGATGACAGTGAAAACCAAAATAAAAGTACACTTGTGTTATCTCATCTTAAAGACATATCATCTACGTCGGAAACAAATAAAACATCTAAATCTCCATTAAAAATAAATAACCGTCTATCAAATTCGTCTGCTGTTTTAAATATAACCCAAGAAAATGTTGCACACAATAAAAATCTTTCACTGTGTTATTCTACAAGTACTCCATTACAACAAAAGACTAAAGAAAATGTAAATACTTCAGCTTCTAACAATGATGATTCTTTAATACTCACAGAAAATAAATCTAGATCCGAACCGGAAAGTTTAAAACTAGACACCACTAAAAGAAAGAAGCATAAATTGAAGAAACAAAAACCTTCAACAACAAGTTCTGATGACTCCGATAACGAATCATCACAAAAAAATAGTAATTTCATGGATGATGAAGCTGAAGACGCAGGTGATGATTATGACTCTGGTGACAGTCAAGATGAAGAAGAAAGGAAAGAAGCAATTGAAAATGAAATAAGGGATAAAGGCGAGACATTATCCACTGAGGAAGATATTTCTAACGATTCAGATTATGAGAAAGGTTCATTTATTGTAAGCTCTGACGAAGAAGACAATGAGTTATTAGAAGGAACAGATGATGACCTATCAATGAGTGACAATGAACTTAAAATTACCAAAAAATCGAAAGAAAAATATGATAAAAGGAAGCTTAAGGAACAGAAGAAAGCATCTAGAGAAATGTATGAATCACGACATCATATTAATAATTCTAACAACAGTTTGGTATCCGATAGAGGCAAGGAAAAGAAACGAATCCGTCAAAGATTAAGCTCATCAGACTCTGATCAGGACATCAGGAAGACATCAAAATCTAAAAACACAAGGAGATTAGATTCAAGCCAAGATGAAAGCATGACCATTGAAGCAAATACAAAAACGTCTAGACGAAGTAAAACACCATCTGAATCTACTAACAAAGAAAAAGAAATAACGCTATTGAACCAAACGTCCAACGAATGTGACCTACTTTCTGTAAGTATTAAGAAAGAACCTAAAACACCACAACTTGGAAGTGTATCATTGGCATGTATAAACGCACACAATGACAGTAGGGGTTCCATTAACGAAAATGAAATGTGTGATTCTCTAACAACAACAGTGGTTAATAATGATGACTCATCAATGAGTAGTGATAACGAAAGGATTGTTCAAGAGTACGACTCTGTTTTACATGGACTTAATGAAAAAAATACTAATAAAATAAAAACAGGAGATATATCATTGAATGTCGGAAATAAACAAAAGAATAAAGAAAAGAACAAAATTGTTGATCAACTTAATCTAACTCAAGTAAATCTTAAGACAGATACAAAGAAAACAGTAGCGACCACAACAAAACCAGCTATTGATACAGATGAAAATTCTTCGGATTCTGCACTTTTACACTTATTGTTCTCGGAAGATAGTAACAACTGCGAAGATTCGAGCAAATCTAAAAACTTAAATGATAGTGATGGATTTATATCATTAAAGAAAGTTAAGGGCAAAACCGAAATTCAAAATAAATCGGGTGAGTTTTATATTATTATTATTATTATTATTATCTACGTCATAACTAGAATTTTACTGTCGACACATTTTACATGTCGTTTTTTAAGTTAGGAACATTTAGGTGCAGTTTTCAACTACAGTGCAAAAAAAATCACGTTGGATGCATTAGCATCCAAAGTAATTTTTTGATCCTCAGTCCGGACCTACAGAGAAATTTCACAAGAGAAAAGTCACAAAATTTCACAAAATCAAATGTTCAAATCAAAGACTAAATTAAGTTCATATGAAAGTAGACTGAAAAGTTTTCGGCCTAACCAAGAAAATAAACACATACTAAATGGGTTATATTTTATTTTTCTACATAATCACCATCAAGTTCGATGCAGTTTTGCCATCTCTCATTTAAAGCATTTTTCATTTTTGCCGGCTTAGTAATGTAACGCAGCAGTCGATGCGCGTTCTCCGGTTTGCTTCAGTCAATTCGTGACCTTTCAAGCTTTTTAATCTTCCCAATTTACTTCAAGTGAATTAAAATAGTTTTATCACTAGTATCTTAGCCTGTTGCTAATTCGGACGTTGTTTGCGATGTTTCCGATGTTTGATATTTCCAGAACGAAAACGTTAGAACCAAAAACGAACTGTGTTTTCTTTTGCAACACGACCGCCATTAACATCATTCACATATCATATCAGATGAGATATCAGAGTAAATAGCAGTAGAAATTTGAATTTGGAATTCCTTACTAAAGAGGAGGAATATGTAATTAAAGTGGCCAGTCCGAAAAACGCCAATTTCATATGTAAGGACCTAATATGACCTAATCTCGATTATCTCCCTAATTTTTAATCTGCTGTCTCCCATTATTAAATCAAGTTCTTTATTAATGTTTTCGTCAGTAGTGGACGTTGAATGCCCTCCAGAGCGGGGTCATTTTTCACACTCCCTACCACGCTTGAATTCTCCTATCCATTTTTGACGGATGGATAAGACAGAGCAATATCTTTTAAAGTTCTGACCATATCATGGCTTTCGGTGATAGCCCTTTCTTATGGAGGTACTTAATGACTGCACTCTGCTCGATTTGCAGAAACTATGTCCGACTGCTTAGTTAAAAAATTATAAAATCACAAATGATCGCACACGTCTCGAACTTCACACAATTAACTAATCTGAACTGAACTAAATAACGAGATTTGATTTTTAGAATTGAATGAATCGGCGTTAGGCCAAGTAAGTCCACCCTCGTACCTATACTTAACACAGCTAACGAAGCTGACATAGTCTGAATGTACATACATTGTATTTTTTTTATTATTAATTATTACAAGTATCATCAAACCTACTTAATCATTCATGTCACAAAGTGTTATAACATTATAAAGAACGTTACTTATGCCGTGTATTTTGTTTTTAGCCAATGAATCGTCACTTAATCTATCAAATCCAAAAACTCCGAGCAGTTCTCAGAAGAAACGTCAACAGTCTGAAACTAGTCTTGCTGAAGAACTGAGTTTGTATTATTTCTTTCTTTCTTTATAGTATAGGGGGAAACCAGCGTTTTGACGACTGACGTCGCCTATACACATCCTCAATATTGTAGTCATGCGCATGTGTTGCCATCCATTCCTCCTCCAGTGCAATGAGCCACCGGCTACTCACAAACAGCAGGAAACGCGATAGCGTCAGCGAGTAGCATAGTTTTCACGACGGTGTCATGTGAGGGAAAGGAGCCCGGTCGTGCCCGACGCAATTCGGCTGCACTGCAGCAATGCATTACTTCTTTACTTTTACTTACTTACTATACTGTACTATGATACAGAGTATTTACTGTATTATACTATAACACAGGGCTCAAACAAACAATGGGTCTCTCGATAGGTAATCCGGAGGTTTGAGGGTTTTTCAAGGAAACGTGACAACCTTCATTCCTTTCAAACACTAGAAGCATAATTAGGACACAAGTTCCTACTAGCTAACATGGTTTCTCCACATATATTATCATTAGGTCTGCCCAAACCAACTCAGTCGGAGTATTTGAAATTTCTACACAGCGCAAAAGCTCACGAAACATTAAGCTTAGTTATCACTTCACACATGTGAAAAAGAGTTACTTCCTCAATAGTGTTAAAAAAAATAACTACTCCAGAGATCTTTGAGACCACAGAAATGAAAAAGATTTGACTCCAGAAAAATGAGAGACGATTTAAGTAATTTAAGTCCTTATTGTATGTGTCTATTATCATAAAATGTTAATGTATTTAATTACAGACATCAATGATTCGATGGTCGATCAAGGTAATAAAACTCCTGGCAGTGGCAAGAAAAAGAAACGACAACACTCCGAGACTATTGTACATGAGGAACTAAGTAAGTTCATCATCTTAAAAAAAACAGTTAGATAATTGTCACAAGTTTACAAACAGTATTAGATTATTACTTGATTGTCACAAGTTTACAAACAGTATTAGATTATTACTTGATTGTCACAAGTTTACAAACGGTATTAGATTATTACTTGATTGCAAAAACTAAAATATTGATAAAGTTTATATCGAAATCTGTTCAGACATTTTCATTTGTTGAGTGGAACAAATAAACAGGAAACTTACAAAAATTAAAAAAAACGGTTGGAACAAGTTGTTTTATCAAATCTGAATATCTATTTTCTTGTCGGCAACCCTATTTTTAGTCTTCAGCTTAATTATGTGTTGTACCAGACAAATGGTTCACAATCTAGTACTTGCTGAAATGGAAAAATGATTTAATCCTATATTCAACAGTTCACAAATTCCAAAACAAAATATCATAGGAATAACTTTTGAATAAACCAGATACATGTATTCTAATACTTATAATAAGTAAATTAATTTTATACATTCTGCTATATATTTGGGCTTTAAAAACAATATTTTTGATATACCCATATTGTTGCTTTCACAAAATCATACAACACATTTAAAATAAAGGCTCATACATTGTTTTGGGCATTTGTATTATAATGCTCAAAGATTCACACTAACGTATATTAGCCGAATTTTTTAAACATAAATATATACCTTTTTGTGTCTTTGTAAGAAAATAATTCATAATTTTTTTCAAGCTCAAAAGATGCTAATCTTTTTTGTTCAACTGTATATTACTATATCAACTAGTTGATTTTGTCCCTCGTGTATAAGAGAAAATGTAAAAATGTTCGTGTGACTTACACCACAATGTATAAATTGAATTCTAAGCTCAAACCAGAATAACCTCATGTCAATCGAGTATCCTAGATGGTCACTTTGGATACGTTTAATAGAAAATGCATCCATAATGACTACATATAGCAATTCTTAGAAATTTGAGAAGCAGTTTCTGAGGTGTTTTTACTTATGTTTCTGTATTTTTTCAGGTGCTAACGACTCTGTAATTAATCAATCAACATCCAAAACCCCATCTAGTGGGAAAAAGAAGAAGCTAAAGAAAGTGTCCGAGTCTGAAGCAACGGCGGATACGAGTAAGTAATACTATTTTGTTTGTTATTCATAAATTTGTAGCAACCTGATCAGTTGGAAAGTCTTGATTCTTGTCGACACTGGAGTTTCACAAGGAGCCTCCAATAACTACATTCATTTACATGTCTCAAGGCGTAGTTGACCGCCTCCCCATTCAAAACCTGTAAATTTATTGAGGGATGACTTAAAGTAGAACCTTCAGATTCTAATCATTACAATATATCTGTTACAGGTGCGGCGGAGGGTAGTCTTCAACTTTTCGTTGATACAGAAGGCAGCCAGGAACAAAACCTTTCTGTGAGCAACAAATCTTTAAATAGAAGCAAGAACTCACTCTCTGATAAAGGTTAGTAAATCACACTCATTTTGTTAATAAGAATGACTTGAATAAAATAAATCATTAACTAAAAAGCACTTTGTTTGCTTCCGTAAATTAGGTAGAGTTATGGGTATTTGCCTGTATGTATTTCTTTTATGTGTAGATTAATTTCTTCGAAAGCCCATTCTGAATAAGGCCTATGGAGGCAGATATGTCAGTATATCCAAGGTTCCATATTGCGCACAATACGGACCTTACTTCGAAACTGCCGCGCCAACTAGTGGCTGAAACATGTACTATTCGTAATATTAGTCACCTAAGCAACTAAATTACTAATATATCTGCTAATGGAGTTTTTGGTGCTCGTTTTGACGGTTATATGCTGCGTCTATGGTTCGTGCACAAGAACTGTGCTTCATTTATTAATATAATTATTTAATTACAGACACTAACGAGTCGCTGGTTGATCAAGGTAACAAAACTGGTGGTGGCAAGAAGAAGAAACAACAACAGTCGGAAACAAGTGTACATGAGGAATTAAGTGAGTTTGTCGCCTTTAAAAACATATTCAGATACATATAACAAGTCCACAATGAATGTTAAGTATCTACAATAATAGGAGAAAATAAAAACGAAATAAACCCTAAATCGGATTGACAATGCAGATCAACAAAATGGATTCCGAAGGTCCAAAGTAAATGCTACTAAAACATGCACTAAATCCACCACAATGTCAACACTATGAAGTGTTGCATAACCCAGTAGTTTGGTTACAAACATGTAGTACACTATGAGCTCTTAGACCATACTCAATTTCTGTTCTTCGAAATTTGTAAGGATACAGCATCAACTCAAGGTTTTATATTTGGAAATAGCATCAAAGTATGTATCTATCACATCCACCCGTCACCCGTGTACATGATTGCTGTCAAGCTTCTGAAACGTCGGGCTACATAAATAATTTAATAAACTGCGATAAAATCCGTAAAAGTAGTTTTGTTGTTAAGGTTGTATGGGTTATAAATAGCATCAAAGTATGTATCTATATTAGTGGTATTTAAAAAAATATAAAACAATACAGATTGGATAATTTATTTACAATTTAATATGAGAAAAACTGTGTGTCAGCTCCGTCGAGCGACTGTAGTAAACGTAGGAATAACTTTGATTATAAAGTGAAAGGTGTGCAAGAGAGCTGAGCTAAGCTATGTTTCACAATACACAAAAAAACACTCATGCTAAACTCATACAAAGAGATTGTCTAAAATACATAATACCGAAGTTCCTGCTAAAGGTACTATAAGTAGTTCAACCATGTCAAGGTAACTTTATAAACTCTAACAGTATTTGGTAGGTTGCCCAATAAAGTTGTTACCAGAGGTAACCTTCTGGTCTTCTGTGATATAAAGCAAACTCAGTGCAAAGTGCTCTCATTTCGCTTTATATCGTAAGTTGTGTATACAGCGAGTTCACATTTAAGATAGCTTTTCGTTCAAATTTTCTTGCAGGCGCTAGCATCTCCGCAGTTGATCAATCCATGATTAAAACGCCATCTAGTGGGAAAAAGAAGAAACAAAAGAAATTATCTGAGTCTGAAGCAAAGGCGGAAATGAGTGAGTCCCAAAATATTGCTTGGTATCTTTTTATAGCATACGGTGGGAAAGTGAGCGATTGGATCCTTTTGGTAACTACCGAGACCCACAACTATCCGCACAATCGTTGCCTTCCTTTTGACCGCAAAGAAGAATCAAACTCACAAAACACATGAGGTACTGTATAAACGAGAAGTACCATCCCCTTTACTAAATGTACCATTATATTTAGTAAGAGGCTGCGTGAATCTCGATGGAGTAACCGGCGAGAAATAATGCAGGACTGTAACAAATAGAGCTTTCTTATTTTCGAGCCCAAGATCCACGTTACTGTTCTGAGCCGATATGAGTAACAATGTTTAGTTTGGTAGAAAGACATGAGCTAACTCAATGATTTACCTATGGGCTTAAGACCTTCCTTATATATTCAAATTAAATGAAGCTAAAAAATATTTCCCTGTTCTCCCCACAGTAGTGATAATACATATAAGTAAATGTAAATATATATAAGTATCCACATAAAGTTTTTTTTCCAATTACCTAGATATATTATTTTGAAAATCTAGTCTTCTCTGAAAAGCCCTATTAAATTGTGGAAACTGCCCTATTTTAATATCAAAATTCATATCTGTTTCAGGCTTGGAAGAGGGTGTTCAGCAATTTTTCATTGACACTGAAGGCAGCAAGGAGCAAAATGTTTCCATTGACAATAAGTCTTTAAACAGGAGCAAGATCTCTCTTTCCGATAAAGGTGATTATATTTCACTCATGCTTTCAAGAATGTATGACATACATTACATACATTTATATTTACAATGTACATGTGACAAATCGAGCCCGAGATGTTTCACATCTAAAGTGCACTTTTAAGTGCTGAAAACACAGATAACTGCAGCTAAAATAACCTATTTGGAGAGATATGATGAATGTTTTTTTTTATATATAATAGGGAGCAAACGAGAAATCGGAGGCTTACATCCATGAACATCCACATAATTTCTGTATCGATGCGTTGCATTCCTCTTCCTCCCCCCCCCCCAATGAGCCACCGGCTACTCACAAAACATGACACCAAAGATGTCACTTTACGGCGGTTAATGTGTGAGCGAGAGGTACCTCCCCGGTCGTGCGGGCCGAATTCCGTTGCATAGGAGGATGCAGTATCATGCACTATGCATGGCACACTACCTCTACCTAAATATTTAATTACAGACACCAACGAGTCGCTGGTTGATCAAGGTAACAAAACTCCTGGCGGTGGCAAGAAGAAGAAACAACAACAGTCGGAAACAAGTGTACATGAGGAATTAAGTGAGTTTGTCGCCTTTAAAAACATATTCAGATACATATAACAAGTCCACAATGAATGTTAAGTATCTACAATAATAGGAGAAAATAAAAACGAAATAAACCCTTAATCGGATTGACAATGCAGATCAACAAAATGGATTCCGAAGGTCCAAAGAAAATGCTACTAAAACATGCACTAAATCCACCACAATGTCAACACTATGAAGTGTTGCATAACCCAGTAGTTTGGTTACAAACATGTAGTACACTATGAGCTCTTAGACC